>JASCZI010241718.1:95569-110284 GCA_036250425.1 Stylosanthes scabra
ATTCTCTTGTATTACTATTGATTTTATTATGATCTTTATCTTAACACTTCAAATTAGTTGTATGATTGTAATTGATGTTGTAAAAGTTCACTTAGTCAAATTCTTATTTATTCTTATCGTTAGAAAGCGAAAATAATTGAAGCATGAGGTGATAGGTGGATTGAGATGAGATGAAACATGTCAATTGTCAGTGGCCTACCAAGAAAGATCAACATTGGTGTCACAAAATGGGGACCTACCATGGACCTTTCACAACCTTACTTTGCTCTATGTTTGTCCATAACCTATGAACTTCTTTTCATTTTTTATGTAACGGTGCATAAGACTTTTATGGAGTATCTCTTTAATGGAAATAGAATTTGTAACTCATAAAAATTCGCTTAACCAATTGTTGAAAGCTTAAATGGAGCTCAGTTTCATAGTAGATTAATTTTCGACCTACCAGTGATCCATTTGTTCCAACCTGTTGTAACTTGTAAGTTCTTAGCTTCTAAAATCCTTGGATTTCAAAACAAGATCAAATCAATTTGTTTAAAAAGTATATTAAATAATCATTTCATGGTTCATTAATCTCTTTCACTTTCACAGTTTAGGATACTAATTATGATGTATCTAACCTAAATCAAGCAAAATATATCAATTTAAGAACAATTTGATTGGCAATCTTTCCTGTTTTCTATTTTCAGTATTTTCAATTTTTAGAATTTTGAAAACAACACAATCCTACTTTTTTTTTTTTTTTAATTGTTTTCACATTTCCTTAGAATCTTAAAAATAGAAAATAGTGAAAATAAAAACATAACCAAACAGACCTTTAAGTTGTTATAAGAGCTGTGCAAAATCACTTGATTGACTTGAAAATAATCTTAACACAAGAAACTACATTTTTTCATAACTGATGTCCTGCCTCCATTGCAATACACTGAGAAGTTAGAAGACATCATGATACAATGTCTAGAAAAGCCTTTCATAATATGTGATCATAAATACTCTAATCTGTTTCTTCTTAATGATCATCAATATCATCATCATCATCGTCGTCATCATCATCACCTGATTTGCGAAGATTGACCTCTGGATGTTCACTCATGTAATTTTCAAGGACTTCCCGGTAATCATCAGGGTCGTGCCACAACGTCGGGGTATCCAGAATAGTCTTTTCCAACCAATACTCCTCAGGCTCTGGCTTACTATATATCAGACCATAGTAGATTTCCCCCCATTCTTCCATGGCGTTCCTCAGTCGAACGCTCGGCTTGAAGCCGAAAAGATACTTTATATAATCTCTAGCTAGCTTGGTGAGTTCCTCGCCACTGAGAATATAAATATACTGCAAACAGAAAAAGAAAAGTTAAAGCATAAACATTAAGAACATATTGATTATCACCATATTATGTTTAGCTACTTCTAGTTAGAAACTTTCTACTTTAGGTTTTTTTTGCTTCATATATTCAAAGACAAAACTAAGAAAGTTTGAAAGTAGTGAGAATGACATACTAATGTGTACTCTATCTGTCAAAAAAAAAAACACGTGTATTCTACCACATTCACACATGAATAGAAAGAGAGGGTACCAAAAATATGAAGCCAAATGTTGCTAAAATAAACTCGATAGTATCTTCCAACGTTCCCTCCTCGGAGTTTTCATCTTCTGGTCCATCAGGGCCACCCAAACTGCCACCACCATCTCCTCCTCCGCCGCCTCCTGGTGGCTTTGCTCCACCATCCCCACTGTCATAGTATTCTCCTTTGTTAAGTTGCTGTCGCAACACATCCTCAACGGACTGTCCCTTAAATTTTTCCATAGCTTTCTCGAGAGATTTCCATGGGGAACTCTGATTGCATTTATTGATTGTGTCAGTCAAATGTCAACATGAAGAAATATATAAAAATAAAAGTGCAGTTCTCCATTATTTTGAAGGAGATATATGTCAGACAGAATTTGGTAACAATGCATCCAGATAGATTTGTATTTTGATACAGAAAACTGCTACTCCTATTATACTCTCAAGCTACTACTGCTAAGCTTATTTTAAATACCATGACTTCTGAATATGAGATTCATCGTTCATGATGTGCACCTGCCACCTGGCACACTTAGTGAGGGAAGAGTGAAGGAGGGTCAGGAAACGTGATTGCTAACCGAATTGGGTAAGGGAGTAGGAGGGCGTATTAATTGTAACAGATTGGGGAAGAGAAGGGTAGACTTTTGGAGAAGAATTAAGGCTAGGCTAGGAGACTCAGCTCTACAACTCTCTGCCATTTCTATCTTGATTCACTTCCTATTTTCTTTCAATTCTGTTTCTTTGTGTGAATTATCCTGTCTCAGGTACCAGTTGTTACAGCACCGCTTTAAGTAAACGGTTATAAAAGAATTAACAATTTATCCCCCCTAAGAACTATTGCCTGTGATATTTCTGAAGAAATGCTTCTTCAACTAAAACATTAAATCCTGTGATTGATAATCCATGAATCAAATCCAAATAATAACATGAGATAGGATCACCCAAGCCTAGAAGACAAATGACTTCAACAGAAAAATGAGCAAACAAAATATACCAAACTAACCAACAACTAAACGTTTTCTAACTAAGTAGAATCGGCTACATTGATCAAACACCCCCACACTGTACTATAAGTACAGACAAGCCATTAAAACTTGAGCCACAATTAATGGGTTTGTATATTGAGCTTATTTCATATACTATTGTCACCAGGGCTTCTCTAGGTTTCTCATAACATGACCAAATCACCCAAGGTAATTTTATAACATTTTTTCACATTAGATGCTATGTATTTTTACATTTGAGAGCCATCTCAACTTTCTCACTAATGCATTTGTTACTAAACCTATCCTATCTAGTGTGTGTGTGTGTGTATATAATGGAATGATTTTCTAAGTTCTAAGTTGGAAATAGCTACATTAATTGAAAAGAGTGTTCAGCATTTTAGCCAGCTCCCTAAACCTAACCTACGAAAAAATGACCTAAGCAGTAGATTTAAGTTGCAGCATCCCTTCCAACCACAGAAAGTTTAAGAGATGCTGCAACAGAGATATATTTTACTTTTTTTTTATGTCTATATTTTACATTATACACTAACTAAAGTGCATTTATCTTCATCAAAATGACCAGGTACCCTATCATTTCAATTTCATATAAGAACTATAAGCATACTCACCACAATAACATACTGAATTCAACTCAAAAAACAGGTGCAGAAAGGGTGCATTACCTCATTATCTCCACTAGCAAAGCAAATATGAAGAGGTTCCCGAGATGTCGAATTTGACCAACATTTCAAGCCAAATGAGGTCTTTGGTCTTAGGCTCAGCGATACGCTAGAGCAAGGATCAAGACTCATCCGCAAAACACATGGTTTCGGATGAAATTGACGCAACCGAGATACCTTTTCCACATAAATCCCAGGCAAGCAAGCAGTAACTTGTGCAGCACTCATGTTTTCACAAATGGATCAGCTTCCCTATCATGCAAACATTACAATCTAGCATTTCATATAACAAGGCTTCAAGTCAGATTGTTTCACGTCTCCAAAAGTCTACATAGTAGCACACCAATTTCAGACAGTGCTATGTTCTTCAGCAATTTAAAAACAAATATGTAGCCACACTTAACATGTCAACTCTAATGACAAAGAAGCTCAGAGCAAACAAGAGAATCAATAACCTGAATCCATATGCCACTAAAAAAACCTCTTGTTAATTTAACATTTAGCTTGTTCACTTAGGCTGCGTTTGGTAGCAGGGACTGAGACCGGAACTCAGCATTGTGTTTGGGTGACACTAAATTCCAGTCTCTATCCCCAAAATTCAAGTATTCAAGTGGGGACTGAGGGTACCAAAATTTCTGGGACTGAGACTGAAACTTTAATAACTTTTATTTACTCACATACCCTCAGCCAACATTACAGTTTCCAATGCTAACATTCCTTAGTAAATTTTAAACCAAACATAATAACAAATTTAATTCCGCCTCCATCTCTCTCCGTATTCCGGTCTCTGTCTCTCCCAAACGTAGCCTTAAAACTCCACTATGTGCAGCTTGTTCTCTCAGAGGTACCAGTGACTCAACCAAGAACAGAGGCAAAATTCATGTCATAGCAAATACTTTACTTTATCCAACTTCAACATTCAACTCAGAGACCCAAAAGATAAATGAAGAAGCAACAAAACTACAAAAGGCGCATACCCTAGTTCCCAAATTCAGACAGAGTTTTGAAAAACCCCTCTAGCGAATGCACTATTGCAGCTACGGAGTTTCTACTGGATAACCATTGGAAGTGGATTTTATAACCCCAAAAATAAAATTTAAAAAAAAAAAGGTGGATAAAATGTTAATCCAAAAGGCAGCATTGATTGCAAGAAAACAGTTAAACATATGATATTGAAAGAGAAGGTGAAGGTGAAGCATAAGCATGAATTGAGGATGAAAGGAACCGTACCGTTGCATGGTTTTCCTCCCTTGTTGGTAAGTTCTAATTCTCGTGTTCTTCACCGGAATGGACGCGAGAGAGAGAGAGAGAGAGAGAGAGAAACTGTTTTTGTGTGTCAATCTTGAAGAGATTCTGATTTCTGGGATAAGGGTTTGTTTGGATTTGGATAGTTACCACTAACTTACACTGCTTAGTACTCAAAACTACTCAAAATAGTGTTTATTACAAAAGGCGAAGTAGTTTCCACTTTCCATGTTATCCAACTAAACCCATAGCAAATTTGATATCAAATATACATAAATTAAATTCTATTTAGTATTAAAATAATATTTTATTTGATATGAAAAAATAATTTAGTTAGATTTAATTAAAAAAAAATGGTTGCATATCTAAAATTATTGATTAATCAAATGTTTTATGTAAAATAAAATAGTAGAGGTAAAAGAAAATTTAAAAAATGATAAAAAAGAAGTTAAATTTTCGATTTTAAGAGCAAAAAAATCACTCTTACAATTATTACATTCGAAATATTTTGGTATATAATATTTTGTATGATTTTGGGAATTTAAATTCAAGTCTTCTTAATCATATTTATCATTTTAATCACATAGTAAATTGAGAACTTATTAATACGCTAGTATTTATAAAAGTATTGTATATCTTGTTTAGTAGTTTTACCATAGCAAGGTAAAATAAATATTATTCAAAACTAGTTTCAGCTAAAATATATAAACATTAAGTTTTTTTTTTTTTTTTTGGTGTCGATATAAACATTAATTGATTATACAAAAAGAAATTCTACAAATAAACAATTATTAAAATCAATTTAATTTTATAAATTTTCAGGAACACACAGAAAGTTTATGGCAATTACTATAAATAGATCAGTGAACAAAACAGCATGTGTTTACAAGCCAATTCAATTGTTCAACTATATGTAAGTATGCCACCATTCTCTCAAGTCTCAACTGAATTTAAGTTCAAATGAGGGAAAAGAAAGGCTTCAGGCTTGTAACTGTAATCTCTATCAGAAAGAATATGTAGCCCCTCATCTATTTAACAATTCGTATTGTAACTGTGATAGAACAAAACCAGACCAACTCACTTTTCCAGTGCAAAATCCACATACAAAAAAATTACATTATGCTCTCTTTTCTTGGTCAGTCACGCTACCTTAATCCTAAACCATATAGACAGTGAATGAATGCTGATTCACTAACAACAGGGATCTTCACAAAGGTACCCAGAATTGCACACCTTACACACTCTCCCAATATGAGAATATATCCCAAAGCCACACCACCCCAATAATACATACCAAGTGTCCCTTTGAAGTGTATAAGCGGCAAGAAATTGCAGGTGACCCAGAATATCTGCTGCGCGATTTCTAGTAGCATTCCCATCATTACATGGTATCTGAAGAGAAGGGGGAATCTACTATTCTTTACCACTCCAACGATGGCCAAATAGCAATAGAGTATAGGGAACCAGGTTGGCAATCTGTTCACAGCTCCTGGGATATAGTAGATCAGATTTCGGAAAAGTGGGAACTTTTCGAGTAAAGGTTCGAGATAAAAACCAGTTGCAGACATCTGCAATGCAATTAGATAGGGAACACAACAGAGTGTCCTCCACCACCATTCTGGCTTCTCTGCATTTGCAGGGATTCGAAAGCCAGAAGAATGATATATGTATGCTTGTCCACGGATATTGGAATTGGATACACGAGAAGTAGGAGCTTTGAGTGAGAGATGATCTCGATCACCAGCAAATAGTGAGGATGAATCAGCTGTCAATGCGGCATATGTTTTTCCTGAAGCAACAGTCAGTGGTGGCGTATCATTTTTTCTTCGAACAGCAGTAAACAGTGGGTTATATGTTCTTCCTGAAATCAAAAGTAGGGATTTTTAACTCAGTAATTATTTGAAGCATTGCAGGTCTGCAACTAAATATGTGCACAGTGATAGAACAACTACTTTCAAACATCATCCTCTAACATGTATTTATCATTTAACATTGAGACAAATGAAAGTCACACTATTATAGGGCTCCTGTAATAATTAATTAAGCCAAAACCAATGTAAAGTCACAAGTCCTCACATATCAGAAGCAACAAATACTAGGCAAGCTGGGAACAGAAGTGCTTACTTACCCAAAGAAATGGATGGGAGAGACATGCCATGATTCTTTTTCAAGTTGATTGAACTTCCTTTTGGACTCAAAACTCTACTCCTGGATAGAACCAACAAAACCATGAATTTTGTATACAAATAATACAATTAAGAAATTTTAAATACTAGCTTATCAGAGCAAAAAGTCCTGGATTGGACCAATTTATCTTATTGTGGAGAGAGTAGGCCTTGAGCCTCTTTAGTATTATTCTCATAAATAGAAGCCCTAGCGAGTAAGACAGACTTTGAGTCCTTTAATAACCGAATCTGTTTTATGTTCCACAACATCAATGGTAAATAAACCATATATACCAAAAGCCTCAATTAATGTTCTGCTGATGTTAGGCATGGTGATAGTGATAGTACAAGACTTTCAGATAGATAGGTGGCTTCAGGAAGAGCCAACTACGTTAGGATATGTTTCTTTCTATATGGCATATTTCAGGCTAGGACATCGAATTTTTTACTTCTTAAAAAATCCATTTCCAACATGTTCATCAATAAAGATTTATCTCCATATGATTTTGAAACATCAGAATTGCCAAGATAAAATCAAACTTCTTTTTCTTTACAACCATACGGGAAAGAAAGCATAAGTTTACTTACTTAAGAAAGGAACATACTAACAACATCATCAAATAACCAGAAGAAAAATAAGATATCAAAAACAAGAAATCATGATTTGTTGTAATTAAAAGAGAAATACATCAAGAGATACTTCGGAATTTGGATAAGGAAGGGGAATAGTGGAATACCTCATAGGAGGAACATGTGGATGGCAAAGATGTGGAGAAGATAACCCATAGCAGGCTGCTCCCAATTGAGGTGCCATATCCTTTTTATCTGCCAATATGAGGAAAAGCTGTCAAAACATTCCACAACGGTTTATGAGCAGAAAATAGACACAGTTTACGCTCCCTTAGCAGTGAGTTCATAACTCAGATTGATGGGTTACAAGCTATGTTGCACAGATAAGATAAGACTACTGGCAGGGGAGCACACAACACATATAAGAGAAAATTGAAAAACTCCGAAACTTTAAGAAGTCAAATTTCACAAAAGCAGAATAGAAAACACAAACTGGTACCTATTTCAACATAACAAGCAATTAATCAGATAGATATTTATAGCAACAGTTCTACATCAAATTGAAAAATTTTTCCCCCTTAAGGCAAGTCAAGGTAGAGAAAGAGTTGAGCAATTTCTTCAACATCCTTAAACCCCTCACTCTCCCTTCAAACCCTTAACCGAAAAAAATTGTATCGAGTGGATTTTTACGCATGAAGCAAAATGTTCACTCAAATTATAAATTATGAAAAAAAAGAAAAATCCATCGGTAAAATTAATAATAAAAAAAATTCGGACCAATCTGAAAGTTGATCATTAACCACCAAATTTCTACAATTCAAACCAGAAGATAAAGACCACAGAAGAAGGTCGATAAAAAAAGAAAGAAAGAGAGAAGAAAACGTTGACGTAATGGTACCTTGACGATTTACGCCGGAGATTGGAGTGCAGCGACGGCGAGGATAAGGCTACAGAAGAGGCGGAGGAAGCGGCAATTGAAAAATGCGAAGCGAAGCGAAGGAAGAAAGCGATTTGGGAATTGGGATGCAAGTTGCAAGCTAAATGGGCCGGGTTCGGACTTCGCTGAAAAATCTAAATAGTCAAACCGCCTTTGTTTTGCTTTGCTTCAATTACTTCTACACTCTTCCATAATACAATAATTTAAAGGTGAATTCTAATAAAAAAATAAGAGTTAATCAATATTTTTCTAATCAACAAAACAATCAATAAAAATACAATTTTCATAACTATTATTTATATAACGTCCACGAAAGTTAAGTAGAATATCCATAATTCATTTTATTAGAAATAGAATATTTAAAATCTAAAACAATCAACAATGAAAACAAAATATTTAAAATTTAAAAAAATAAAATATTAAATTTAAGTTGTTAGGATATTAATTGAACTTTTGTTGATTACTTAACATTATTAATAAAACATAAATAAAAAAAGGTGAACCGATTGGGCCTCCTATTGGGTTAGCAAGTTTTTTTTTTAAATGAAAAGCTTAGATGTGGGTGAAAAAACACATGAATATAGAAGGAAGAAAGGAAATTATATTTTCCTGACACAAGTGATAAGTGACTTGGGTTGCTTAACTGTCTAATTCTGAGTTCGAATTTTGAGGACAGCATGTATCATATATGTAAGAGGATGTGACTACGTCAAATTCCAAAAAGAACACTTAATAAAATATAAGAGACCTAGAATACTCTCCCACAAAAAAAATAAGGCGGGTCTGGTTGTATGGGTGGCTTGTTTGGGTGTGCTTGGTTATCAACCAGGTTAGCAGTGTCCAAAAAAAAAATGGGGCGGGTCTAGTCGCATGGGTGGGTTGTTTGGGTGTGCTTGGTTATCAACCAGGGTAGCCGAGTGTCCAAAAAATATGATGAATATGAAAGGAAAAATGAAAGAAGGCGTGATTCAATATGCCATTTTGGTTGAGAAAAAAAAAAAGTAATTTTGATAGAGGGACTGAAAAAAGGAGAAAAATTAAAGTTTATTTTTCTTATTCTTAATAACGGAATCATACTTAGTTATAAATAATTTCTTCAATTTTATAGATTTAATATATTTAAATAGAATAAATATTTTTTATTACTCGATTTCTATCACATATTTATTGGGATTTATGACATAATGTCCCAGTTTAGTGTAATTTTTTTTAAAATACATAGTGTGGACTTTCATTTTAGTACAAACTTAAAAATTAGTACATTTTAGATTTTTTTTTTTAAAAAAAAATTGTTAGGAATATGAAGGTGGTGTTGTGCTTGATTAGAACATGCATTCACAGTATACTTAAAAAAAATAATGCAAATTATTAATTAAATTATTTTCTGATATATATCATTTTTTTATCTGTCTAGATGTGATATATATCGTTTGAAATCATATAAATCTTTTTATATTTATTAAAAAATATAGAAAATTAATTTGTATGTAATTAATGTTCACTAACTTTAAGATTTATGGTTAGAACTTAATATTTAGTGTTTAAAATAAATAAAATAAGAATAAATAAAAGAGTTTTACACATACATCCAATTGGGTGTTATCACATCATCAAAAGTAATTAATTTTCAAATTCACTACTCCCAAAGTCATATAAATACATGAATCTGATTAGATGACTGTGTAAAACTCTTTACACTGCATCAAAATTAAATTCATAAAATAATTTAAAAGTTAGTTAAATATGACTGAAAAAAGTCAATTACATTATATATTAAAAGAGAAAGTCTTGATTATCAATATTTTTTTTATAATAATTTTATAAAAATAAATGATTTAACCAATTAAATCCAATCAAATTATTTATTTTATGCTAAATAAAAAATTATTTTGATGTCAAATAAAATTTTATTTAGACGCTATTTTTATATTATTTGATTCTGAAATAATATTTTATTTATATTTTTTTTATGTATTTATATTTTCTTTTTTTTTATCATGTATTTTCATGTACTCTAGCGTATTTTAATATCCTTTTGGAATTGAGAGTTGAACGTTTATAAAAAAAATTAATTTTAATGTTGAAGTTTTTTTTTAATTTACTTTTATCTACTTTGTCAGCATGTAAATAAATGTAATATAAATTAATACCATTTATAATTTGCTTTTATCTACTTTGTCAGCGTGTAAATAGTCTAAATACTTTATTATATATTTTATTTATTATATAAATGGTATTAATTTTCAGGCTAACACTATAAATTTAAATTAGCAAATCTAATAGACTAACTAAGCAGATAAAAGCAAAATTGTGACAAGAAATTTATATATATTAACATAGGATAAGAACATGTGAAAAAAAAATTAGATAATAAAAATTATCAAACATAATTTAAATTCTTCTTAATAAAATCACTTTTACCTTTATAATATGTTAGAAAAATTTATATATTTTAGTGTACTCCAATGTACTCGTATATGAATAGAAAATTTTAAAAATTATTTTATATTAACAATGAATAAAACAAAATATACTAAGATAAAGGAAAATTATAAATTATAAATTGTATCAATTTATGAAAAAAAAAGAAAAAATATAATAAAATAACTTAAATAGCCTTAATATTTAATTCACCATAATTAGAATTAGTTAAATTAATTACATGGATCACGTTATTATTTTAATAAAATAACTTATATAATATTCATTGATGTTTTGATTTCTTTTAACAGGTCTCCAAGTGGAAAATATAATTTCTCCCCAAATATTGGTTTGGAAAATCCATTTTATCAAAAAATAAAATACAGCCATATTGTAAATTTGTAATATAAACCAATGAACAAAAATCATTAAATGAAAAATTACATGTTTATATAACAATCAATTAATTGATAAAACAAAATCAAAACTTTATGTATTTTGGTATACTCCAATATACTCACATACAAATACAACTTTTTTAAATATATGATTATTCCATCTTAACAACATAAATCAAAGTATACTCGGATCCATATTACTGAACAAGTTGTTTTTTACTTTAAATTGTTCTTTAATACTAGAGACTAGTTAGGCATCCAACACTTTTAATGTAACTAATTTTAATTACAATTATATTAGGTAGCTAATAAATTTTTGACGAATGATAACCAATAAGAGATAAAAGCCCAATAAAATAAGAGAAGTTCAATCCACGAGAGATAAAATCCAAATAAATAATAGTATTTTAGGTTTATTGGTTAATTTTTTTTCTTTCAAAAATAGTTTTTGTTTTTACAAATTTTTATTTTCAAAGTTTAAAATTAAATTTTTTATTCTATTTTTTAAAAAATAAATAAATAAATAAACACATTAGAAAATTTGTTACCTATAAATAACTTAAACTTAAATACACGAGTCCATTTAACCTATCAACTTAACTAGAGAGTAATGCTAGTTTAGGGTTTAGGGTTCATTTAGGCATTAATTAATAAACATCAAATAAGATAAGTTTGAGCTGCTTTGCCTATTTTTTATTGTTCTCCAAACATTTAAAATATACCGAAATTGCCCATTTAACTAATATTTAATAGCCTACATTCATATAATAATTAATTACCGTCCTTGTATATAATTCTTTTCCTACAGGGACCAAAAGCCATATAAAATAACCGCTAATATGGTTGCATCATCCTAACTTCTAAACACCTTGAGTGAGTGATTTACACTAGTGAACCCTCCATCCACCATCAAATTAACTCCACTTATATACTTTGCTTCATCACTAGCCAAGAACAGCACAGCATTGGCCACATCTTCTCTGGTCAATTCCACTCCTTGTAAGTTAGCATTTCTCCCCACGAAAGCAACAAAACCGGCTTTGGCGTCGTCCGTCCTCTCATCCTCCGGCAAGTGAGCCAAAGAGAGATCCGTAAGGACGCCATACGGCGACACACAGTTCACTCTTATTCCATGCATCCCTAATTCGGCTGCGACATTCTTTGTGAGGCCCAAAACTGCATGTTTTGACCCTGTGTATGCATGAGGCCCTATTCCCCCTGTAGCACTAGCCACGCTCGCTAGAGAAATAATTGATCCTTTCTTTCGAGGGATCATGATCCTAGCAGCGTGTTTCATCCCGTGAAATACTCCTTTTACATTAATATTGAATACTTTTTCGAACTCCGCTAAGTCTGCCTGGCGAATATCCAGGCAGGGCGAGCCGGAGATTCCAGCATTGTTGACTACAATGTCAACGGTGCTGAATTTAGCGACGGTGAAGTCAATCGCACGGCTAACGTCGTCCTCCGATGTCACGTCACAGTGGAAGAAGCAAACATTTTCTTCACCACCAAGGGATTCACTAACCTTGTTTCCAAGATCATCTTGAAGATCAGCTATGCAAATTTTTGCACCATGGATGTGAAAAAGGCGTGTGATGCTTTCTCCAATGCCAGAGGCTCCACCAGTGACCAATGCTACTTTGCCTAATAACCTGAAGAACAGAGACTTTAATTTAGAGCACAAAGAATTCATTCATAATAACTAGAATTTTGATAGAAGCAATAGAGGGAGCAATCTATTTGAGAAAAGTAATTTTCGAAAATTTATTAATAACTAAATTTTGTTGAAAAATAAAGTATCTTATCTAATTTTTTTTAACCTATTTAAGTATTTACTTTATCTTAAGTAATCACATTTATCATAATAGCTGTGACAAATAGTACACATATAATAAGTGTGAATTGTCAAATAAAATAAAGTAATATTAATTTATAATCATATTGTATCATGAATTATACAAATATTACCTCATAATAGGAATAAGCTCATAACATAAAGGTTAACAATAATTTATGAATTTACCTACATCAAAGAAAATGACTAATATATATATATATATACCTAAAAGCATCCACATGTCTGGGAAGGAAGCTAGCATAGTTTATTTGGTACAATTTAATAGATATATAATCTCACTTCCATTAAATAAGTTTGCCCACTTTATCTTTCTATTTGTTCCTAATTTTCTAGTATAAATATGTCCTATTCTAAATTAATTAACTTTGAAAACTTGTAGAATAGGAACAAAAATTAATAAAAGTTGCCTTGTCTTTCGTGCAAATAGAAGAATTAGGTTTTCACTCAATAAATGAATTAAAAGAGTGCAGTTTTGACATTTTGTGCAAGGAGTAATGCAACGCATTGATTGATTAGGCCATTCGGTTCATCACTCTGAATTTATTGAAGATGAGAAAAATTTTAAACAATTGAAAAATTTTTGGTGTCAAAACAATTGAAAATTGAAGATATTACCAGAAGGAGAAAGTGTTCGTAGCAAATATATTTAGGAGCTAACGTATTTATGGTTATAGTACATGAATTATGGATGACAACTTATATATTATGTGGATGATAACTCTTATTCTGTTTGAATGATAATATTTTTTAATTTCAAATTATAAATTTTTGAATTTTGAATGATAATCTAATTTTGGTTCTCTAAGGGCTCTCTAATATTAGTTCCATAGCACTATTCAAGAATTGTAAACTCTTATAGACATCTTAATATTCTTGCAGAATTTATAGCCGGGCAATTAAAGAATAAAGTCTCATTTTGTAAAGCAATGAAAAAAACTATTGAATTAACTGAATAGACGGGACAAAAGAAATTTAAGTACAAATTGCGAGACGTATTAGTGAAAAAGAAATTGCACGTGTCGAACGAATCAGAGAGGGTAGAATTCCTTTACAAACCATTCGAGCTAAAATTAATTATTGTTGCTATACCGTTCGAACTATTTATGGCATATTAGGGATCAAAGTTTGGATATTTATAAACAAAGAATAATCCAATTCTCCCTTTCAATTCTCCGTTTCAAGCTTTTTCTTAAAGGTTTCTTGTTTCAGTAAAACAAAAAAATAATAATTTTCAAAATTTTATAAGATTGAGGGAAATGCCACATACATGAACCCAGGATATCTCAGCCCTATTATTAAGAAGGGTTATAAATTTGATAAAATCTCTCTATTTTTGGGCCGACGAAAGTTAGGTAGGTCTATTCCGATGAAATTCCAAAATGAAAAATAATTAGCAATAGCATGGTAGTAACATAAATGTCTAAGTCTCGCTCAAATATAATATAGTTTCAACATATATAGATAATTCACCAATAACATAATTGTATTTCATAATTTATTAATTTACTTTGTACACATTATTAATTTATTATTATTATATTATTTAAAATTATAAATTATTTCTATATTATCAAGCCACTGGGCTGGAACGGGTGACCCGAGGCTAGGTCTAGTCTCGGTTTTGTATTATCACCAGTTGGTTTAATTAATTTTAGCCCTAACTTAAATTATTTTAAAGCTCAATTTGGTAATGTTATGAATCTAAAAGAGCTGTTGAACTATTTGGGCTTTTAAAAAATTACGTTTTAAGAGCCAAGTATAATCATTTAATAAAATTGTCTAAAATTGACTTTCTATAAACAGGAGCCACACATATAGCGTTGGTAAATGTATTTGATATATATATATATATATATATATATATATATATATATATATATATATATA
>JASCZI010241718.1:110395-123067 GCA_036250425.1 Stylosanthes scabra
GACATTTTATTAGTACGTCTTATACTAATGTAAAAATAAATGTAATTAATTTAGAATATAATTAATTGAGGATAATATTAATTTTTTATTAAAATATAAGGTTAATTAGTCTTTTTAATTTTTAAGGAGCTAGAGCCAATTTTAGCAAACTATTCTTGCGAATTTTCAAAACCACTATTAATTATCAAAAGGCTGGTGAAAAAATTATTTGACTTTTTACCTAACACATTTACCAAATACATCGGTCGACCTAAAAATATCCAAATTTCGTTGGGTCGTAGGGATGGCAATGGGGATTTGTGGGGGTGGGGACCCCTCTCCCACTCCCTGTTCCCGTTTACAATATTGCCTCCCGTCCCGCCTTATTCTCGTCACGGATCTCCGTTTAATTATTCATTGAAAAATGCAGATATTCGTTAATTTCCATAAATATTAAACTTTAATAATTTTTTAAACAAATAACTACAACTATAATATAATCAAATTTAATACAACGAAATTAACATATTAAAATATACCATTTCAATGCAAAATAATCAAATTTAAGTCAAAGATATTTAAACGATTTTATTTATTTTAATTTTTAATATAATTTATATATTTTACTTATTTTCTAATTAGACTTTTATATAATTTAATTTTGGTGAGAATGTAGTGGGTTTTTATAGAGACATGTACTTCTATCCCCGCCCCGTCTCTGTCCCCATTTATTCGTGGGGCGGATCCCCCTCTCCATGAGATTTCACAGTTCCCTTTTAAGCTCTGCATCACGAATAATTTTAACCAATATTCGTGGGTGTGAAAATTTTTGCCATCCCTAGTTTCAAGTTGAACTAGATCATGTACACCCCTAACACTTGTCATGATAGTGTTTATTGTGTTGTGAAATATTTGGAACATGAAGTTCTATAAATCAAAATGCCATGTCTAATCTTAGATATAATTATGCAAGGAAAATGTCTAACAGAGAAAAAAAAAACTAAAACAGTCTAAATTTTTTTATTTTGTGTTTATCAAATATTATCGAAATAAATAAATAATTTTAAATATTATAAATATTAAATTATAAATATTAAATTAAATATAATAATTTTATAGTATTTATACAGAGCAGAGGAGACACCTTGATCGAAACAAGAAACAAAACTTTTTTTCCTTAAAAAGATGACATATATAGTAAAGATTTTGCCTATCTGTTAGAAATTTATTATGTGCTCTATGCATATATTTACATAAATTCATTAGAACAACTAATTTAGTTAATGTTAATTCACTCTATCCATTTTTATAATTTTTTTAATTTGTAAATTTATTACTGAATTTTAAAATTTTTTAGTAAGTGTCTATACCAGTTTTAAATTTATATAATTAGGTTTATATAATGCCAAAAAGTTTCCGGAATATACTTATGAATATACTTAGACATATTCGTTAGTAATGTATCTTAAAAAAAAAAACACCTTTTAAAATTGATACACACAAAAAAACTCTTTTTAAAATATTTTTGTAACTGTAACCGTTAATATGGTATAATTACGAATTTAAAACTGATCGAAAAGACTTAATGACTTTTTTTTTATTTATTTTGTTTAAACATTAACCTAATTATAAATTGATAATGCTATATATACATCTATTTTATACAATTAAGTTCAACCAAGTCATTTATTATTATAATTTATTAAAAGCAATATGAACTACCCAAACAAATTAAAAATTAAGATTTCAGACCAAATCCAGCAGATCAAAACGCAGGAACAGCTAAAATAAACTTATGTTCCTAAATCTTATTTTCTTCAAGCTTCATTAAGCTTGATATATATATTCAAACAAAGACAGCATTATGAACCATTATGTCAACATCATGGGGCAAAAAAATCTGAGGGCAACAAGAGGATAAGCTAATTCTAGAGTGAATATACTACTTGACCCAAAAATAATTAAGATGCGGCATAATATGACATCAAATAAATCAAATGAGAATTAACTTAATTAGATCCGAAAACCCAAATAAAGCAGAGATTCCAAATGATGAATAGAAATCAACCAAGTAGATAAAGAGAGAAGGAGGAATTGATGAAGAATATGCATGATGATGATGATTCAGCAAGTGTATATATGTAGAATAGTAGTGAGTAAGTAGTGTTGTTTGTTACCTTTGTGTAGGAAGAGAAGGTTGGGGATTGTCAATGGCGGAAGACATGTTGATAATTGATATATGGTTTTGTGAGCCTCACTCACTCTCTCACTCTCTCTCTCTTCACTTTCTCTGTCTCTCTTATGTAACTAATATTCCATATGCACTTCATTTGGTCTCCTTTTAGCTTTTTAAAGGAAGTAGAATAGTGGTTTGTCCATCAATAATGCAAGGAATACTATGTTTTTTGTTTGTACCCTATAATTGTTTAATAATGGTTGGCTATTATAGTCTAACAAGTAATAACAATTTTGTTGTTGTTGGATTATTATTTAGCGGTAATGGTACGTAGTCAATATTATTATAAACAATAAACAAAATATATTTTTAATAACATTTTCATTTACAAGAGAATGTATCACTCTTTTATTTTATTTTCTTTGTAACCACTCTCCTAATTTAATTAGCATAATTAATAATTAATTTCTTTCTATAATTATCTCCTTTTTTTTTAATTACACTAAACGTATATTATATTCCAAATTTAAATCAAATCTTAAAAAATTCTCACTTATTATTCTTTCAAATGAAAATTTTAAATTCTTATATGTTATTAACCCTATCAAATATTACAAATCACCATAACACATTAAAAAACTCAAATTTTCATCAAGAAACATCTAAAATTATTGGTTTATCACTTACAAAATAATAAAAATAGATCAATAAAACAATTATGAATGTTTTAAAAATTATAGATGTTATATATAAAAAATTATAAATATTAAATTAGATAATTTTATCAACTTCTACTTTACAACTTATATTTTTACATATATATTATTATAAAATAAAAATAAAATATGAAAGAGAAAAATAAACACAAGTAATAATAATTATTTATATTCCAAATTTATCATATTTAACTTAATATATATAATTTTATTTAAATAACATCTATAAATATATATTTATAATATCTGTAATTATATATTATTTATAATATCTAATGTTATGCATTTAATTCGATATGCTGGAAAATCTACAATCGTTATATAGGAAGTATGATGAATTGTTATATTTCTTAAAATGATAAAGAATGATGGTAATGTTGATATTTAAAAAGTCAAAATGTTATTATAATTAAGAATCAATTATATTGAATCGTAATAGCATAATGATTTCAAAAAATGAATATGAGAAAAAATAAAGGTATATTACAAATAATGAATGCAATAATTGATTGTACATTAAAAATGGAAAACATTAATAAGTGTATTCTTTCCTTGATAGCAATAGCGCCTGTAAGATAGAAAATGGAATAACATGATAAATACTAATTGAATATCAAAAAGAAAATTATTGATTGTTTTTTGCTAATATCATGTTTGTCACCAAATATTTCTCTGTTTTTTTTTTTTTAAATATGTTATGGTGATTTGTAATATTTTGTAGGGTTATTGACATATAAAAATTTGAAATTTTCATTTAAAGAATAATAAGCGAGAATTTTTTAAAATTTCATTTGATTTAAATTGAGAATCTATATGTTTAATGTAATTAAAGAAAGGAGATAATTATAAAAAGATATTAATTATACTAATTAAATTAAGAGAGTGGTTGCAAAAAAAAAATAGAAGAGTGATTTACACTCTCTTATAAATGAGAGTGTTATTAAATATATATTTTGCTTATTATTTATAATAATGTTGGCCACATAGTATTACCCAAAAAAACTCAAATTTTATCATTAAGAAAAATCCAAAATTATTGGTTCATCACTTGTAAAATAATAAAAATAGATCAATAAAACGATGATGAATGTTTTTAAAATTATAGATGTTATGCATTAATACATAGGAAATTACAGATGTTAGATTAGAAAATTTTAACAACTTATATTTTTTACATATATATTATTATAAAATAAAAAATTGAATCTAATGCTTATTTATATCCATACGTTAAAGATTCAAATATCATATCTTCGTCTTAGTTTGGATTAGCTTTTAAAAAAATCTTATTTTTTATATCTTATTTAAAATGATCTTTATTAATAAAAATTGCTTTTTTTTTTTCTAAAAAGCAACATATTGTTAGGTTTTTAAAAAATCACATAATTTATTTTTTAATTAAAAATACTTTTTTTAAAAAAATATATCCAAAATGATTCAAACTTGATAAAAAAATATTCTTTTAAACAAAAAATACTTTTTTCTTGAGAAAAACTAATTCAAACGAACACTTATTAATTACAATATGGGTTTTCAGTTCTAAGTTTTTTTTTATAAATAAATAAAACAAAAAGTTATTACTCCTATATAAATATATAATTCATTAGGAAATGGAGAGTTCTAGAATTCTTTTCCCCCCCTAAGGTTTCTCTTTGTCTCCGTCATCATTTATTAGGCTTTGATTGATAAAAGGAAGAAATTGAAAAAAAGCAAAAAAAAGTAAATGAAATTTAATTTGTATTTAATTGTTTCAATTAAGAGAAAGAAAATTTTTTGATAGTCATATTTTTTAATTATAAATGACAAGGTTCTGGAAATCGAATCGGTCATTGAACCGCTCAAGCAACTGGTTTATTGATTTATTGGTCCAATCGGTCTAATCATGATTCAATCGAAAAAATCGTTTTATAATAAAATAATAAAAATAATAAAATTCAACCGACAAAAATACTAAAATAGTTAAATATCCTGACATAAACTCAAGAATTTTGGCACAATACATCAACAAAATAGTTATAATCCAAAAAAAATACCAAATACAAACTTATAAACACATACAAAAGACATCCAAATGACAAGTAATATCTACATAACAAAAGGCAACATTAAAGTTTGTCATCAATCATTAAAATCTGCTAATACAAGCCGCAGATTTGCCTCATTAGGATCATCTTGAGCATCATTTGAGAATCCACCATACTGAGAAGAATAATTCAAAAATGTGGCATGAAATGTGCACCTAACAGAAGACCAAAATAGACATATTACCAATATGAGCAATTAAATTCATTCCAATAATGTATTAGAAATAATTAAATAAACTATAAACAAAACTCAAGAAATAAGCAGCTGCATGAATATCCTTCTTCAAGTGTTTGTCTCTCATTGGTGTCAAGAGGATTAGCACTAGGAGGCAAATTTTTCCCAACATCAACATCTTGATTAGTACTATTATCCATTATTGAAGAAAACATAATACTAGTATTCAATCAGAACAAGTTGAAGTACACTACATATATATCACAGATTTAACAATCTTTAGCAACAAATTTTTATTAGCTAAACAGAAGAAAAAAATTTAGAAATTAACAAACAGAAATACAGAACACAAACTTAACATGAGCAACAACCAATTTAGCAATAACTAAGTTGGAATTAATTTTTATTTAGATAAGGAACAAAAGAAAAAAAAATGATGCAGCAACCTCAGAATCTCACAGAGAAAGGGAAGGAAGCAAGAAGACATACTTGTAACGACGATTACGGCGAAGGGAGGGACGGCGAGAACTGAGGTGGCTACGCGGCGAGAGGGGCATTGGATTCGGCCAAGACGAGGCTTGTGAGAAAGAGAGGCGCGACGATGACGAAGCCCTCCACCACGACGAACATCGGCGGCTGCTGAAAGAGTGAATGGGGTGGTTATTGGTTAGGGTTTTGTGGTTGAGGTTGAGAGCAATGGAGGCTAGGGTGGGTTTGTCTCGAGACTGATTTCGATTTGGGCTTTTTTTATTACCCCTCCTAAAATGACGGCGTTTATTGTTTTTTTTTCTTAAATCGGCCGGGTTTCGGTCCAGAATCGATCGGTTCACCGATACTTTAGTGGTTTGTAGATTTTCGGTTTCACACTCTAAATCGAGCCGGAGAAGGCGTCGGTTTGCGGTCCGATTGGTCCAGTCCAGTTTTCAGAACCTTGGTTGAGAGTAATGGAGGCTAGGGTTTCCTTGGTTGCATTTGGGGAAAAAAGAAATGGGGTAAGTCTGTCTCGAGACTGATTTCAATTTGGTTTTTTTTTTACCCCTCCTAAGACGATGATGTTTATTTAAAAAAAAAATCGGCCGAGTCCCGGTCCGGTCCAACCGATCGATTTCGGTCGGTTCATCGATTTTTTAGTGGTTTGCAGATTTTCGATTTCACACTCTAAACCGAGTCGGAGAGGGTGCTGGTTCACGTCCGACCGGTCGATCCAGTCCGATTGTCAGATCCTTGATAAATAGTCATAATTTTTTGTTTTTATTTATTAATTATTATTGAATTAAATGCATATAGGATGTTATAAATAAATATTTACGAATATCATTTATATAAAATTATAGATGTTATGATAAATACGATAACTTTAAATTATAGTTGCCTATCATTACTCTAGGAAAAATATATAAAATTAACTAATTTTTCATTTTTAAACTCAAGTTCGAAAATAGTCAATGCAATGAGATTGAGGTTTTACGGTGAGACTTATTTAAGTGAGTTTCTCGTAAAAGAATTTTTTAAAGATCTTTAATCTTTTATAAAATTAAAAGTAATTTTATATTTAGATATTTCATGTAATAATATCTTTTTATTTATTAATTATGTTTGGGTATAACAATATAAAAATAATTTTTTGTTTATTTATTATGTTAAAAAATCTTTTTTTCGAATAAAATAAATCTTTTAAAAAATAAAAATTGTATTTTCTGAAAAAATATATTTTTTATTTTATTAGTGCTTTTATTTTTAATATTAAAAATTTGTCAAACACATAAAAAAAATATAAAATATATTTTTTTTGTCAAGAATTTTTTTAACTAAATAATAATACCCAAACATATTTTAAATTTATTGGTGAAATTCTTATTATACTATTTTAGGCCATAAAATTAAACTCCAAATATCATAATAGTCGCTCGATCCCTTTCTACACGGAGCCAACAAACACCTCGTGCAATTACCATAGTGTCCAAAACTCTGTCTCAGTTCTCAAGGACTTAAATACTGCGATTTGAATGTCAAAAATAAGTTTGTTGCAAAACTCTAATCTAAAAGACTATTTCATGTGACAAATTTTATTCTCACAAATGGCATTGGTTATGGTTAATCACTGTTTGAAAAATTATTTTTTAAAATATAATTTTTTTTAAATTATGTATCAAACTACTATTTTTTTTGTTATGGTAATAATTTGCTACTATATTAGCGGTCAACTATATTAACATATGAATTTAGATCTATTTAAAAATTATATAGATAGGATTTGAAAAAAATCTCAACTATAAAAAGTAACAATTTTTTTATCGGATTAAGTTAACTTTTGTTACATATTATGCTTTTTTTTAATATATGTTATAAAATAATATATTATCTTTTTTAATTAATATAATCTAAAATATCTTATTAAATATGATTTTTATTTTTATTTAATTATTATTTTATTTTATTCATCATTTCTAAAAATAATAGTTTTTTAAATATACAAGAATATTGTTGTATGAATATTAAATAGTTGGGACTTAAATTAAATCAATTGAATATTTAAAAACCATATTAATACTTGAGGTAAATTTTAGAAGCCAATTTAATATTAACTCATGAGCTAAAATATATAAATATACACAATATATAATAACTCCGAAATAATTAATTTTAAAAGGGATTTTTTATTTAAATAGATAAAAATTTTAATATTTAGACAATAAGATAAGTAAAGAAACACAAAAAATGTAAATTTTTTATCTGTATTTTGTATACAGGTAAAATACTAAAATGTCATAAATATTACAATTTTTAAAAGTGCATTATAACATTTTTTTAATCCAAAAATTGTTACCCGTGAGATTGGAACGGAACTCACAGCTGGTATAACTCAGTAGTTTCACTAGTTTGGAGTTTGGACACATTAATTTCTTATTTCAGTCCAATGTCCGATCTAATAGTTGAAGAGGCAAACCAATTAATTTGATAGAAGGATTGAATGCCGACACTTATTTATTTAAGTAGATTAGTGATCTAATTCTAAATCAATTCAAATTATTTTTAATAATTTTTTTGTGATTAATTATTTTTAATAGCTGATTTTAACATACACCTAGTATAATCCTAAAATTTATTACATAATAAATTAGTTAAATAAATTAATTTTCTTAACCATTTTTCTTAAAAAGAACTTCACATTGAAAAGAAAAATAAAACTAAAACAAAAATAATTAGTCATAATAAAAAGGATCAGCCTTTCAGTGCAAACACACTCAATCAGAGGCACTTATCTTCCATTCTGCGTCACTATTTCTCTCTCCTCCGTCTGTTTTTTTTTCTCCTTATTTATTTATTCATATTTCTTTTTTTTTTTTTTCTGCCTTGTGCTTCTCTCTGTGCGTCCCCAATTTCACACCGTAATCACCGTTTCTCGAACCCTAATTCCATAATCGGACCATCTCTCCCTCACTCAGTCGCTGTCTCCGGACACTCTTTTCGATCAGCACTTTTTGTGGTACGCAAACAAATCAATCTTGTTCTCTAATTTTCATTTTATTCAGGATTTGTGTTTTTGTTTTTTTAATTTAATTTTATTCATTTTAATCATATTGGAATTCAGCTTTTGTGTTTGTACTCTTGTTATATAGCTTGATGCTAGTTTATGACATACCATTTCATGGTTCTTTTGCCTCAATTGGTAGTAGTAGTGTTTGCTAATTCGTAGTTTGGTAAATTGAATTGGGGACTTTGCTGGTTTATTATCGATTTGACTCTGAACAGGAACAAAATCCATGTTATGGGCACCCATTCTTTAGGATACTATTTGCAATTTTACACTTATTTGTGGATCAAGACTGTTCTAGAAGTATAATCCTGTTGTCTATAGGATAGAACTATGTTGATTGCATTATCTGGTTCACATATTGCAGGAGCGGCGGCGTTTTCTTGCTATAGCTAAGCTGCCGTATTGTGGCAGCCAAAGCATCTATTCGCAGTTCTTTGCTGTCAAAGTGTTAGTTTTGCATAATGGATTGTCCTCCTTTGTGTTAACACTTTCCTCATACCCTTGTGTTTCAGACCATTCTGGTCAGCCTAGTTTTACTCTGTGCAGCATCCGAGGTCGTAATAAGGTGAAGTATTTGCCTTTTTATTCCATCAGAGAAATGAAAATAGAGAGATTTGCTTTCCTTCATTAGTTTGTGGATTTATTGTGTTCTTTTGTCACATTGAATATATTCAAATGTGATGTTTGTTACATGTTAGACTATTGTTAGTTGCTATTATGGCATGTTTGAATTCATGCTTGCCTGCTTCTACCACCTCTGTCTGATTAATGGTGATTGTCTTTAACCTATGGTTATTTGTAGAGTTAAAACTCAATTTGACCCTTGAAATTTGAAACGTGAGTCAAATTGGCCCCTGAAATTTAGAGTTACTCATATTTCACCCCGAAATTTTGAATCATAACTCATATTGGTCCCTGATCCCATTCTCCGTTAACGGTGAGCTGACGTGTAACGTTTACTGACACGTGGCAGACAGCGAATTTGTTAAATCACTCAATTTGACCCCTCTAATTCAATATAAACCTGATCAATTTGAAAGCGTGAGTTTTTTCTGAGACTTACATGGGTGATGTTGGGGAGTAGTAGCAATGATTCTGGGAGCTATAACAGGTCTCTTTCGCATGGGAGCTTTGCAAAGGAGCTATCCCATGGAGCCTTTGAAGTTCGTTACTTGGAACGCCAATAGCTTCTACCTCCATGTCAAGGACAGCTTCCTTGAGCTATGCAAATTCCTCACTTCGTTTAATCCTGGCGTCATTGCAATTCAGGTCCCAAATACAATTTTAATTTTTTTTATTAAACTTTTTGTTTTTCTTGTTGAATCTGTTTGGAGAGGATCATGGGATAGGTTAGTATGTAAGTGTTTTTAACTCTTCATGAGAACTCATATGATCTGTTTTTTTTAATGTTTTCAAGAAAAATCCAATTTTTATTTTTCAATTCAAAGATACATAGGAAAGAAATTAGGGTGAACTGCTAAATCCATAAAAGGAATGCTCACAAGAAAGTTAAAATTCCAAAAAAGAAAAACAAAATTATGATTCAGGGACACGTCAGATAAGGACACGTCAGCACTCCGTTAAGGGAAATGGGATCAGGGGCCAACGTGAGTTACGATTCAAAATTTCAGGGTGAAATTTGAGTAACTCTAAATTTCAGGGGCCAATTTGACTTACGCTGCAAATTTCGGGGGTCAAATTGAGTTTTAACTCGTTATTTGTATTATAATGATGAATATGTCACAACTAATTTTTGAGTGCTGAGAATATGTTTGAATTAAAGTTATTTGCATTGTATCCATCACCTTTGTTGTGGCACATAATATTGCTATGGCTGAAAGTAAATATCTTTACATAATTATGCATGAAATGATGCAATTCTAATCCAAAATTCACACATCAGAAAACAAAGCTTCCCAAAAATTCTTTTTCCTTACATTGTTGTTAGAGTATCAAGTATCATATGGTTTTGTTGCTGAAATCCTATTAGGAGGAGAAATGTTTACTTTTTATTCCCTCTCTCGCTCGCTCTGATAGAATAATACCATAATCTGTTAAAACTTACATTAGTTGATAATTTCATCACGACCATAAGTTTCTTTTCTTCTTGTTATTCCATTTTGTGCTAAGATGGTCTCTTAGATCCAGTTCCTTGTTTCGCTACTGATTAAAACACCTAATGAAATTCTGTTGACAAGATTTGAGCCGTATGACATTGCTGTGATTTTTTTTAACGTGTATCCCCCCCTTCCCCCCCCAACAAAAAAAAAAAGAGAAAAAACTGAAGAATGTTTCCCACCTCTCTTCGCAGACTTTGTGACTAAGACGCTGTAAGCACTGACATCTGTACATGCAAAATATGATCCAATTTGGAACCCTTGTTCCCCACCCTGTGAAGTTAGCATTAAATGGTTTTGAAGCTTTTTCTGTTTTGAGCGAGTCAATTCAAATATTATTAGAGCTTCTTGACCTATTAAATTGAAGTTTGAATATAGCAGTGTGTGTGTTTTTTTTGTTAGTTAGGGAAATTATACAACAACAACAACAAAGCCTTATCTCACTAGGTGGGGTTGGCTACATGGATCAAACAGCGCCATTGAACTTTATCATATATCCTGTCTACCGATAGACTAGTTAGGGTAATTATAATCTCACTTTTTTAGTATTTTACCTTGTTGACCCCCCACGCCTCCCTGGCCCCTCAGATTCTTAGTTTAGACACAATCTCAATTAAAATGCACCAAACACACTCAATGCCCTAGCAGTGAAATATTTATTAGTACATTGTGAAAATTCTCATCCTCAAACACAAAAGAGTAAAGGGCTTAACTTTCAGAACATCAATCATAACTATATGCCTCATTCTTGGGCCCTTATTTATAATTTGTAAATGATTTTTTAAATTTTTAGGCAAGTGTTTTTGTTTTTCCTCCTTCATTTCTGGTATTTACATTGTTCCAGTTTGTGTTAAATATAATTCAATTTAATACCAATAATATTTACTTTCCTTTCTTTGTTTGCTGATTGCAGTAACATTTACTCTTAGAAATTTGTGTGCTCTGAGACGTATATAAATATGGAGCAGGAAGACAGCAAGGGCACCGAGAATTCCCTTGAAGTGCCTTCAAATCCTCAGTCATCAGAAAAAGATGTTAGCAAGGAGACAAGTCTTACTGAAGGATTTAATAAACCAGAGATTGATGGATTCAATAAACCAGAGACTGAAGGATTCAGTAAACCAGAGACTGAAGAATCTAATAAACCAGAGGCTGAAGAATCTAATAAACCAGAGACTGAAGGATATAATAAACCAGAGACGGAAGGAACTGGTAAGCTGGAGCCTGATGGATCTGGTCAACCAGTGACTGATGGATCCAGTCAACCAGAGCCACAAGGATCTAACCCATCAGAGCTGAAAGGATCTAGTCAAGGAGAGTTGGGTAAGAAAAAAACTAAACGAGTGTTGAAGGTTAAAAGAATCATTAAGAAATCATCTAACGCGGCTAAATTAAAGGCAAATGGAAATAAGTCCTCACAAAATGAAAGCAAGAATAAGTCAGTTCCTCTTGAAGGATCTAATAAACCAAACGCTGAAGGATCTACTGAACTAGAGCTTGTTGGAGCCAGTCAGCAAGAGCCTCTAGGATCTAGTCAGCAAGATCCTCAAGGATCTATTCAACCAGAGCCAGGTGACAAGATTACTCCACAATCACTGAAGGCCAAAGCTAAAATCCTTAAGAAATCTAAGGATGCTAATGCAAATGGTTTACAACAGATTCATGGTAAAAAGAGAAAGAGGAAGAACAAGAAGGTAGTTGGAAACACCAATGAGCAACCTAAAGGGAAGAACCTGGGTGTTGAAAAGAGTGAAGAGAAGGAAAGACCAAATAAGAGGACTAGTGACAAAGGTCCTATTGAGAAGAAGCATCAAGCTGAAAAAAATAAGATGGTTGAGTCAGATAAGAGTGAGCAAAAACAGAAGAATAAAGAGAAGCACAGAGGGC
>JASCZI010241719.1:0-13019 GCA_036250425.1 Stylosanthes scabra
TATATATATATATATATATATATATATATATATATATATATATATTAATTTTAGAAAAAGTGTGGTACCCATAATATTTTATCATAATTAATCATAACATTTTTTATTTTAATTTTAATTTTTATTTATAAATTGATATTAAATTAAATACATATTATTTAATGTTTTAAATATATAATTATAAATATTATTTATATAAATTTATAAATATTAATTTAAAAATAATAATAGGTAATTGTAACATACATTTCCTATTATACACTTAATTCAATAGAAATTTATAAATAAAAATAAAAAACTAAAACAAAAAATTAATATTGACCTATTACTATTAAACTTTTCTCTAATTTAAATATAATAATTTTTATTTATGATTATTTTATTTTCAAATTTTTTGTGTTAATTAATGAATTGTTATATATATAAAACAGAATTCGAATTCGAAGATCTATTTAAATAGAAAAATGAACTGATTATTCAATTATAAAATAATGTTATTTGAATATGTTCTTATAAAAACAGACACCTAAAAGGTATGTATTCTTATTTACATTATTGAATAAGGCGGTCAACAAACCATATATAGAATAAGATAATTAATACAAAAAATTAAGAAAAGGAAATGTAAACCCCCTACCTATTCTTTCAACACTTCGGCTTCTTCGTCGTCATTCCCTCAAACCCTCCCGCTCTAAATTCTAACAAAAAATATTAGTGCACCGACCAGGCCACCACTAGAACTTATCCTATTATAAAATAGATATAGGGATACTGACAAGAATATGGGATACAACATGATACAAGACACGCCGACACACAATTTTTCAACTTTTCATATAATGTATTTTTAATAAAATTATAATAATAATAATATTTTAATATTTTATTTATATTAAAATTTAAATTATTATTTTTAAACATTTTTAATATTTTTTTAATTATATAAAATATTTAAGATAATTTTTAATTTTAGAAAATAATAATACATATTATTTTTAAACTCATTTTAAGAAAATAAATTAAGAATAAAATTGGACACGTGAACGCGTAATAATATTTTAGAATGTTAAATATGTTCGAATAAATATTTTTTTATTTTTTAAAAACATAAATAAAATATAAAATACACACGTATCGAACGAATATCAATGAATATAATGTAAAACATGTGCAATACGTAAACACGTTAGTTCAACGAATTGTACATGTCCATAGGATATAGAGAATGTTTTCTTTATTAATGTTTTAAGATTGAAGCATGTGATTGATGCCGAAAAATGTAAGTAATTTTAATAACCAAAATTGTCCTTGTTTTTATTTGCCTACAATCGTAGACCATGAAAACCCTACATAATTAACATGGGTCCTCATAATCGAAACTATATATATGCACAACAATAAAACAAAAAGCTTTTGGATAATACTTAATTTTAATAATAAAAGTGTGTATGAAAAGATTGAAATGTATATTCTCCTAAGTTTTCTTTTTTTTTTTTTTTCAACACAAAAAGAAAAGTCCAATACCTTTATAAGGTCTTGAAAGACTTAAAAAACTAATAACAAATTCTAAGTCTGAATTAGAAGAACATGCTTATTTCTCTTTTTATAAGAAACTCCATATATTATTATAAACATAAGTCAACAAAAGCTGTTATTAGGCAGCCGTTTTATTCCATGTGTGCGGATTAAATAGAGTTATTTAATATATCCATCCATAATGCGAATTTCATCATTAAAGAAAACAAATTCTTGTACACAATTGATTCCATAAGTTGGATCCGAACTCATTGAATTGCTATACTATATATAATATATACTTTTTCCCCCAGAAGTCAACGACGACGGAATACTTATATGGCATGAAACCATGATGAACTTATTATCTTCCTTCCATATCCTTCATAAATTGCCAATTTCAAGGTGTACTCAAAAGAATAATTAACAAAATGAATATAATTGAATTCTGACTCTTATTTTTATGAGTGTTGAAAATTAATACATTATTTTATTTTATTGCGATGAAATCAGCACTCTTTAGAAAGGGAAAACAAAAAAAATCTATGTGCAAGCCTTGAACTTTGGGATGGGAGATACTTCTGCTAAAAGACAAACCAAAAAAAAAAAAAGCAAAGAAAAGAAAAAGGGTTGAATAATAATAATGGTGGTGAATGGTGATATATAGGTTCTTGATTGTTCAATGATGATGATGATTTTGCGAGTATTTTCCACCCCACAACATAGCATAATATATATTATTAAGGGATTCATCACTGAATTAGCTTTAAGGATAATTGGAGGTCCTTTCCTTATGGCATTAGCATTATATATTTATTGCCTTATGTCGGCGATAAAGAAGCCATTGGATGTGCATTACTTAATTATTATTATTATTCCAAACGTTTACTTTAATTTGCTGCCACCAAATCCAATATAATCCACTGATGGAGGCGTGTGTAACAGAGAGAATGAAGGGAAGAAAGGAATTAATAAAAGGATTTATATATCACTGTTACTTTTAAGGACATTATTATTTGGTATTTGTCATCACTCATCAGCTGTGGCTCTGCTTGCTGCTTTCATTCTTCTATTGAGGCTCTACGTATGTATTCCGTTCCGTGTGCGTTTTAATTTCACTTTTCATATGATGCGTTAGGCGCGCAACGAAACAAAATTAAAGCAACAACACATACACTAATAAATCACAATCACTGGCTACTACACATACATGTATAGAATTCAAGATTCTTTTAGAGTTTATCTGATTTGATTTCATGCATGTGTTATTTCTAATACTATTATTTCCTTACATGGGTGCAGTGTACTTAGGAGTATCATCTAGATATACATCTCAATCAAATTTATGTAAAAAATATTACATGCACGACGTTAAAAATTAATCATCAAATCAAATATCATATTATTTATCTTATTATCAATATATATTTTTGTATTTTTATATTTATCTTAAATTGGTGATTGATTTGATAGTTAATTTTTTATATTAATTTAATATAATTGATTTATATGTAATATCCTGAAAAACAAAGTATCTATACATGTGAAATCACCTAAAATATATAAAGGGATATGCAAACCCTTTGAATTTGTTATTGTCAAAGCTAGATAGCACATACAATTGATGGGGGTAAAGTCAAAAGGGGCCATACATATATATATAGTATATCATATATGTGAGTTGGTGGTTGGGCCACCCCATATAGAAAATGCAATTCATGTTCATGTCCATGCATCTCAAAACCCTTCAAATCCTCTCAATTTCGCCCCCATGGCCCCTTCTCTCCTTCCTTCTCCTTTAATTTGCCTAAAAAAAGTTGGATTAATAATAACATATACATCCACTCACACTCACCACCTTACTTTTTGGGTGAAATTGCAATAAGTGACATATTGACTATCCTTATCACATAGATGCTTTATAATTCATCTAAGTGAAGCTTCTCGTACGTATATGCATACATATATATACACATACATTGAATAATCTGAAATTGCTGACTCCTTTTTGGTTTTTTCTTTCTTTCTTTTATGCATTCATCCATTAATGGAGTCCATGCAAGCATTGACATTGGTTTTGTTCTCCGTCCTATTCAAATCTGTACGCTTTGACTTTCTTCTAATTCTACCTGCGTAGTACAAGTGTTAAAGCGTAATTTTTTCCCACTATATAGGCCATCCTTAATAATTTGTCACATATTCCAATATTGGCCGAGCTCAATTTAAAATTTTGTCATTAGTCATCAATCAATAAGTTATAAGTGTCGGATGTTCGAATTTGCCTTTTTATATAGCAATCTATTGGCCATCGACAGATCCTTAAATGGAGCGGTGAATTAATCCTCGACCTGTCTCCTGTCGGGTTGATAGATACCATGAGCAAACAAAAAAAAAATTCAAATTGATTAGTAACCAGCATTATTGTAATCATATTTTAATAAGCATGCTTGCTATAATCCAAAAAATTGTCAAACTTGAACGCCGGCTTTGAGAAATTTGCATAATTTCTAGCTATGTTAAAGCATTATTCTTAAGGACACATTTTTTGTTTCTTTTTTATAATGTGTGGTTATTAATAAAATGATCCGTGAAAAGAAATAATTTATGATACATGGGGCATGGCATTCACATTTCCCATTCATATTTCATCATTTATAGAAACATTGAGGATAATTAAACACGAAATAACAATTAAATACGATATATTATATATTATATATGATATTGATATTACATATATGACGCTAGAAAACCAGAATATAATCTCAAAACTTTTTTATTTTATTTTATTTTTTTATTTTTATGGTTTCATAACTAGAAATATGTCTCTAGAGAATCCAAAAAGGAGCTCTCAGCTAGTAACAGACAACAAAACACAGAACAAAAGAACAAAATATAGTAAATAAGCATAATTAGTTCTACTATCTAGTATCTACGCTTAAACATTTCAAAACCTTATAATGATTATGGAACGAAATACAGTAAATAGAGATTACTTATCCTTCTAATAATTAATAATCATGAAGCAGCCATAATTTAGCTTTTGAAATTTCAAAAGGGTAATTTAAATAAGTTATATCATAGACAAACTTTTGCTTATACATATGTTGACTTTCTAAGATGGCTGAAGTGCGGAACTAAATATCTGTACAATTCACCAAATTAACACATTGGTTTTTGAGGCATTATTGTTAATTTATCTATATTTCTTTTAATACAATTTTTATTGTATTAAATACTAATTAAAATAAAGTTAAGTTTTTCTCTTGTTACTTTAATGCCTTGTATTTAAAATAAGAATTAATTGTAATCAAGGATGGGAACGCAGCAATAATGTGTCAAATTATAAGAACTAAAACCTAAGATTCAGACTTTTTTTATTTTTTATTTTTTAGTGTAACTGACAAAGATCAGATAAATACTCATACACGTACAATTTAAAACATGGCGATGCATGGTTCAGAGAAAACTGTAATGGTAAGACACTAAGGAAGCTAAACATTTGGTGATTTGGCTTGCAAATAAGATAAGACAAAGCACCATGAATAATTAACTGTAATATGACTGAAAACCACTTAATCCTGCTGCCCCTTTCTATAGTTTTGCAAACCACTACCAAAACAGTGCAGTGCCCTGGGTACTAGACCCCCACAAGTCTCACCAGTTATGTTCAGTCAGATCAAAACATCACAATGTTACATCACTTCACTTTGGACCCCTACTAGGTCCATATTCAAAGTTAACATCTAGGGCAAACTAATAAAGTGATTCAACAAGATAAAGATAGGTAGGTAACTAGCAATAAATGATATATATTTCAAATCCAAGCTATCCATGTGGCAGAATGCAAAACTTGAGTTGACCAACATTCAGAAGTTGGGGAGGGGCCATGTACAACATATTGACATGAACAAGTGTTGTGACCACACTGTGTAGTGTAGGCAGCTTGGTTGAATTTAAGATAAGGTTCTTTTATTGAAAGACTCCACCGTTAAGTTGGCAGTGAAAGCAGGAATTGAATTCATATTCCGAATGAATATCTCAACCTGGGAGTGTTTAAGTCAACAAACGCACATTCAGTAGGAATAGATATGACAAATTACATACAATTTACTCAAAAAGGGTAGACTTAGGCTGCTTTATAGAAAATCAACTCCTAGAAATTAGAATGTCTATTTTTCTTGTGAAAAGTATTCTCAATTATTTATTCGAAAAAAAAAAGAACAAATGAATAATCATAGATGTGGATATCTGGTAAAAAACTACTTGTTTAATGATTAGAAGTTAGAATCGATGTATTAGATAATAATTAATAATTAGTAAAAAAGTTATTCGACTACATTTTCCTTTCTAATGACATGCAGAAGAAAAAAAAGTGCTATATCTTGAAAATAGATTTTCAACTAACAACGAATCAAAGCGTGCTTACACCTGCAGTTCAAGCAAAATCTTTGCACCGGATAAGAGAAATATGAGTCTGAAAAGTAAATATTCAACGGATGTATTTAATATTGAAAAAGCATTATAACAAAATGGTATCTTCCTTACCTGACGAGATATCTCGGGCTGAACTGTGTATTGATTTACCTATAGTTATTGAGATGAAATGAAAAGCAACAACATGTCAGAATGTTTACAAGCCAATGAAGCCATCACTGCGAAAACAACCTCAGAACATGCTTTCCTAAATTCTGTTGTTGGATTAACAAAAGCCTATCCAAACTGATTGTGTAAAACTGGACAGAGAAAGTTGCCTCTTGTTAAATCCAGTATAGAATTAAGAATCTTACCAAAATATTAGTATTCCCTGATTCATAGTCAAATTCAAGTTTCTCATCGTCACTTTGTGCATAAATTGATTGCAAGGTAAATCGTGTCACTGGGATTCCATTGGGCCGCTGGTGTTCATCCATTACAATCTGCCAATTTAAATACCAACAAATACAGAAGCATTCTAGAATAAGATGTCAGCTTCATCCAGTTCTAAAATAATCAGCAAAAGCTCAAGAGACAATTCCTTTAAGAGAACAACCTACGAGCAGAACTATTGGATAGCATGTTCTATTGCACAGAAACGTGCAATGTGAGTTAGTTTTCCAGCATACCGATCTAACTAAAAGCAATTTGTTATAGAAACCTCCTCACAAAAGAAACATGCTAAAATATTACTTGTAGATATAATGTTAATTTTTAATGATGGGTTGAAGTAAAACCAAATCCCTATATACCAACCTTGTAACCAAAAAGCTCGCAGCATGCCCGCCGGAAGACTGAAATTCTGTCTGCAAATACGGTCTTGTATCTGTTCATGTTTTCAATGTTCTGTTATTCCAGATTCATATTGATAAAAAAAAAAAAAAAAAAACCCACATAATTCACAAAAAGCTAGCAAGTTATAAACATAAACAATGTTTTTAATAGCAGAACAGGTAGCTGGTTTTAAACATCGAACAACACTCACCTTTCTTCTCGCTTCTCAAGTGTTGCAATTTGCTCCTTTAATTGCACTATCTTATCTGATATGTAGCTATCTACCAGCTTTCCAGCGTCTCCTAAACAGTTAACAGTGATCAGGATGGAAGCCTTGAACAAGCATTAAGGCTTTAGAACATGCTGCTTCTCTATTTATTTATTTATTTATTTCTTTTTTCCCGGGTGGAAAGGGAAGATTCTTGTTACAATTAATGTCAGTCTAAAGGAGAGATGTCAAGCTAATATCATGAACACAAAATTTCATCCCTCTTGCATTCATAGGTTTATCTCTCAACTCTTTTTTCTGTTTTAATTAAATAACTTTCAGATGAGACCACTAGACAATATGCGTATATCACTGGAAAAAGCAGAACGATCAAATCACTTTCAAAGTGTCCTTTTTAAAATTCTCAACTGTAATTACCTACTCTTGTAAACCTAAATATGTCATTGTACCTGATTGACCTTTCAATTCTTCAACAGCTTTCAATTTTTCTTTAGTTTTTTGCAGCTCGGTTTGCAGTGCTTCTATGGTTTGTTTGGCCTCATTATCAACAGTAAGGGTATTCACCATCCGAAGAACTTTCGTATTAGCAGCAGAAAAATCACCATGACCCAACTATAGAAGGAAAAGCAAAGACTAGAAGCTCAGATAACCATCAAATGTATCTTGTGAAAAAGGTGGGTTGCTCACAAAATATATTTTCATGGGAAGCTTTAAACACCAATGAAGCCCTAGTTTGCTTAACAAAAGAAGTAATTACATATTCATCAATGAGTCTATACATGACAAGGAGAACCGACCAATGCTCATGGAAAAGATGGCTATTTAACAAAATAGAAGGAACTTCAATATTAAATTCTTTGCACATGAGAATTGAAAAACTAAACATAAATAAATAGCTAAGTCATCACCAACCTTTGCCTCTAATAAGGAAATCTCTGAACGGAGCCGGTCATTCTCCCTCTCCGATGACTTAATTCTTTTTAATTCATTATGCAACTTTTCATTAAGTAACTTTATTTCCTCATGTTGACGGTTATTAACTGCTCTCTGCTCATGTAAGGCACTTTCTAATTCTTTAATACAGTCATCCTTCTTTGCAAGAGATGATTCAAGGTCCTGTTTGTATGAACCAAACAAAAAAGTATAAATAAATAAATAAAAGAGATCACAAGATGATTGAAATGATAGCAATACAACAGGAAAGGGAAAAATGTAACCTGAAGGGCCTGAAGAGTGCTAGCACTCTTAGATCCATCTTCTGCTCCACCATTCTTCAAATTGGACACATCTCTAAATTTGTTTCTTTCCTCAGTAACAACAGCAAGCTGAAAAGGCGATATACATGTAATTGATATAACAGAACTAAAATTATTGGCAGACAAAGCAATATAACTGTCATGCAGTGATTATCCACTATTATCATAAATAGATTGCCCAGAAGTCCAGCTGGTTATTGCCCAAATAACATCTGTTTCAAAACAGATCAGGAGTATAATAAGACAGGAAATTATGGTAGGAAATTGCCTAAATTATTGAGAAACATGTAAGATTCAAAAGAAGAGTTTAATTTTGATACATTGACAGCATAAATTTACACAATCATCCAATCACATCCATTCTTTTGGATGACCATTCATGCGGCCAATGTAAAAAGTAGTTATTTTTGCTAATGTGGTGTTACGTGATTAGATGTATGTGTAAAGCTGCTTTACACTGATAGTGCATCAGAATTAAATTCTTCAAAAGAAATATCAAAACTTTCAATTAAATGGAAGTGATACTTTAACACTGATTGTCAAGAATAGTAGTGCAAGTTCACAAATTTCAATAGATTAGAAGGGGTGACTGCAGCAAACAAAACTTTGCATCAATATGGTTGTCTTAAAACAGAAATACACAAATTAAAAAATGAATAGACAAAGACTTTACTTACAGAAACTGAAGAATTGAATATTTTGATACTTATTATCACAACTTTATCCATTCAAGATAAAAGCCTTGAAAGTCATAAAATGACACTTAAATGCTTCATTTCCTAGGCATGTTGTGTTCAAGTTTCTAAAAGTTGCGTGCGCATCAATTGCACTTTTAATAGACAATAACTTTGCAACTAATCAACATCAGCACTGCACATGAAGTAGGAAGCTAAAAGATCAAAGCTGCAGGATTTTCAAATATCAGTGTTGGACAAATGACATGTTCCTTGAGTGACTTATAGATTAATGGAAGAATTGAAAACTTAACAAAGGCATAGATGTTACTCATACCGAGCTGAAAAATATCAAGAGAACAGAGGAAAAAAAATAAAAATGAAAAAGGTATTAAGCAGCTATGGAGTATTTCCTTGGAATAATGTGATGCAAAATCCAATCTAGATAGTATACCCAGCATTCAAGCTATTTCCTATTCCTAGCATCTAAATCATTTCTGGATATTTTTTAAACCCACAACCTAGTAGCCAAATATTTATCCATTAAACCATTCTAAGCTGTTTTTCCCAGTATTGTTTCAATTGTTCATATTGTATGTTCTACATCAAATTCATTATCAAGAATAGACCATATAAATAAAGAATTCCAAAGAGGATACTGGAACTATTGAATTAGTAAAGCATCTATTAATTGAAGCTGTCTCATTAAATTAAGCACCAACCTTTAACTCAATCTGTTTAATCTCCGATTTTAATGCTTCTGCCTTCTCTTTGGCCAGCGCAGCCTCTGATTCAGCACTTTGTTTACCAATTTCAGCAGCATCCAGAGCCACTTGCAATTGCTTCAGATGAGCAGTTTTCTCACTCTCCTTCTGTTGGACATCGATGACCTCTCTGCATTGATAGAAAATATCAATATCAAGATCAAATGACAGTACACTACATGAGGATGCATAGCAATCTACACTAATAGTTCCCCCTCCTACCCCAAATAAAAAAGTTGGGGTGCCAAAAAATTGCAAAGAAATCTCAATATGAAGGGATTGAAATTCTTATACAAATCGAGTTCATCTGCATCATTTTCTTAGTGATACATAATTAAAGCATTGCTTAATCTCCGTCAAAATGTTTACCCAAAGTAATGCAATTTATGCACCAGCAAAAGTGGTGCCATACTAGACATTAGAGATAAAATTGCTTGGCTATGAGCCCAATAGATCTCATAATCTCCACAACCTCATGTTGCCCATATCTAAACATAAAAAGAAAAAAAGAATACTCCAAAATGGTAATTCTGGACAATGATTCTAATGTCTCAAAACCATGAATAAAGCTAAGGAAACACATCTTATCTACTCACGTACTTCTGTAAAGCCGCAAATTTAATAGGTAAGTCCTCAAAGCATGAGACACCAGGAATATCTTTAATCATTAATTTCCAAGAGGATATCTGATCCTCTAACTTTTCAATATTTAGCTGGACATCCTGTAATTTGGATAGCTCAGATTCTAATCTTTCCCGGCGTCTCTTTTCCTCCAAAAATTTTTCCTTCAAAAGCTCAACGTTCTCATGACTCAATCTTAGCTTTCTCGCTTCCCTTACTTCAGCTTCCTAAAATGTCAAAGTAACCAGGATATATTTTTCAGATTATGACAGAATGAAAGGCAACAAAGGCAATAATCTAGTATTCTCCATTTTTTTTAAAAAAACTGTTCATGCATTAAACAAGAACACCCACACAAAAGAAGAATACATGCATAAGTAAAGATTCCATCCTAAAATAAAATGAAGGAGGCAAAAATATAGTTCAAGGAATTAAAAAAAAAAAAAAAGAATCCTTGCAAAGCATTCAACTTAATAAACATTGCACTCAATATGGACTCGACTAAAATTCAGCAAATGCTCCCGTGTCTGTTAAAAAAATCATTTGAGTTACGCGTAAACCAGTAACTAATTTTTAATGCATTTAGTATCAAATTGTTAAGCATGACCAGAAGCCAGAACAGCCTGGTACAATCAACAGGCAAAACCTTTCCTTTTTATATCCAAATAATTCAACAAATACTGACACCTTTAAATTTATGACAATGCCACTTGATTAATTACTGGTACTAGTCCACACATCAACTCATTGACATGTGAAACCTAAGACTTCTACAATCACCATAAAAAATGAATTGAAGTTAAGAAAAACAAATGGAAGTAATCTTACATAATTCTGAAGCTCTTGTTGTAAATTTTTAACTAACACATTACTCTCCGTGGAAGAAATTTCGCGGGAGGCCGAAGTTGCTAGTTTCTTCTCAACTTCAATCTTCTCGTGCAAACACTACCAACAGGAATCAAGATGCAAAACCAAAATAAGTTCATAACCTAACAGGAAAGAAAAGGATGTTGTAATGAAATGAATTAAAGATATAAATCCAACAGAAAACTGACCAGCAGAATTTAATATTTAAACACCAGAATAAAATATTAGCATTGCAGGGTATGCAATGTTCACATGACATTCTCAAAGGAACATTTAAAGCCAATGAGCAACTAATTCGAGATGTAAACCTCATTGAGTCGGTCCTTCAAATGTTCCAATTGCTCTTTCAGCATCTCTGCTTCTTTCTCCGCATTATTAGCTCTACATTCCATTTTTTCCAGCTACAATGAAAAAACTGCACTACTTAAGCCAGAACTCGTAGCTATGCTATAAAAAGCCAGCTTAGTTTGCACACCAAATATAGGCACTTACATTTGCAGTTATTTTAGAAACGGAGAACTTCGAGTCCCTTTTCAGTTGTGTCAGCTCATTGTTAAGTCGCTGTTTTTCTTTGTCTGCACTCTCTGAAAGATGGCTGAGCTTTCCTTCTAAAGATTTTGCTTTCTCTTCTGCTGAAGCAGCACGTGACTCAGCTTTCGTCCGAATGTCCATCTCATTTTGAACCTTAACCTATAATCCACAGGATTAGATCACAAAAACACTAAGCAACAATGGGGAGTAACAAGGTTCAAGTTCAACAGTTCAATAGTCATTATCATAAGACCAGACCAAGAAACAAAGCTACCTTCTTAAGAATGGATAATAGTACAAAAGGATTTATTAGTATTCAAATAGTGAAGCATGCAGAGAGTTAAAATCTACCTCAAGCTCACTGTTTAAGTGTATTTGTTTCCTCAATCGTTCTTGAGATTCAGTAACCTCCTTCAAAAGCTGTTCTTGGAGTGCGTGCTCGCGGCCTTTAGTAGCAGCAAGTTCCTGTTGGGTGTACGATAACTCGTCAAGAAATTTCTTCCTCTCAGACTCTGTAACAAATTAATCAATTAGAAGCTAACAAATGCATAAGAGAAGAAATCACGGTTCGGATAGAAAAGCAGATACCAACCAACTTTACGGAAGTTAGCATCCAATGCCTCAAATTTAGATTGATAATCACGAACTTGGTTTTCAGCTGTGCTTAAGGCCTCTATGAACTCGGATTTAACCTGAAACAAATCATTGTTAAGATGAAGAGGTAGAGAAGAACGTTGCAGAATGAAGATGAAAATGGTTTGGGGAGAGAACCATTTGGCGACACTGATAGGTGCAGAGCAAGTGGGAGTTATCGGGATCCTGCGGCGCCGAGTCAGGCATCGGCGCCGGCGGAGGAGGATCCTCGTAGATAACGAGCTGGCGATTGGCGTCGGAATCGGAGTCGGCATCGGCGCGTGGCCTCTTGGGAGGGGGAGGAGTCCTCAATATCATTCTTCTTTCCTCTTCGCCCAATTTCGATCAATCAAATGAATATTCCACAAAATGCACCACACGCTTCACGCTTCTCCCTTTCTCTCTCTTATTTGAAATTGAAACCAAGGCAACCAGTAAAGGCGCCACTACAAAACCACAGGGATTACAACCATCGCAGGAACCCCTTCGCAAATCCATGATCCATCCCCTATAAAATTAAAGAATCTTGAAAAGGTTCCATCCAGGTGTCGTGGTGTAGTTGGTTATCACGTCAGTCTAACACACTGAAGGTCTCCGGTTCGAGTCCGGGCGACGCCATTTTTATCTTTATTTTCTGATTATTTAATGCTTTTTTTTTTTTTTTTTTTTTGGTGTCTTT
>JASCZI010241719.1:24970-47975 GCA_036250425.1 Stylosanthes scabra
CGCACTCCCAGACTGTGCAGAAGCTATAGACACAGATTGACCAATCAAAGCAACCCATGGAATATCAGATGTTTTGGGGGGTCCCTGGTTCAATAGGAGAGCCTGCACTGCTGCAAGAGCTTTTGGTTCTGCAGCAGCCTGATCAATTTTACTGATAACACCAACTGTTCTAGTGGCTACAATTGAAAATCCCAAGAGAAAGACTAGTTAAAGGAAGCATTACCATAGGTTTATGGGTAAACATAACGATGAGATTTCTAAACTTATCGGTTTGGTGGTGATAGGTGCATTCTTTTCCAAATACTTAAATTGTTATGGAGATTCTTGAATGGCAAAAAATCACTAACATGCTCTCAAAAAAATGCCCTTTGGACTTAGCATGGACAATGTAGACTGCAGAGGCTTAATATGGTTTCTGCTAGAACTCAAATACATTTAAGAGATACATATCCCCAACCCTTTAAAAAGTTTAAGTTCTTAAATGGAGGCTCAAGATTGGTTTTTGTATCTAGCAAATAGCTATAAATTTGAGATGAGGAGACAGGATAATACAAAGCAAGAAGAGCTTAAAGCATACATTCTGCATCATACTCCTTTGCTACTCTGAGGGCTCGTGAGCCAGAAATTTCTGGTGCCTGAGAAGCAGGAACGACTACCAGCAATATAGCATCATTGTGCTCCACATATTCACTGATCTGAAGAAGATGAAAAACATGAAGACATTACATTCTTCTTCAAAGAAAGTATCCGAGAAAAAACAACCTCTGACCTAAGATATAACTAAAATTAAACATACACCACCCTAAATAGAGAATCAAGGTGTAATTGCCGCAACATATTTGATGAATCTCAAACTAGGACTCAAGGAGAATATAATTCAAAACTACTCACTGTTTTGTCATCCATAATCCGCTGGTCCAATCCAGGCAAGTCAATCAATTTCACCGGTGGTGCTGTAGAATTTTGGATCAGAACAAAAGTGTAAGTCTCACATTGCTAATGCATGTAACTTAAGCATTCTGTGTTTGAGCTTCCACAAGGATGTGTGTGAGAGAAAGAGCACAAGATCATAATAAATTGGAACTATAGTAGTGAGCATAATACCATAAGACTAACTCCAGTGTGCCCTAACTAACATAAACAGAATTGTTCTATTAAGACATTGCAAGCAAGTATTTAACTGTAGATTGTATTCATGAATAAAGTTAGTGGGACAACAAGTGATCCAGGCCTACCTGTACTGGTACGAAGTTTCAGATATATTTCATCTCGGCTCCTACCAGATGATCCTTTGCTTAGTCTATCCTGTAAAGAATGCCGAAGGGCACCTATGAGAGGAAAATAAGACAGTGAATCAGAAAGACGATAGGAACAAGGAATGCTTTTAGAGTTTCTTTATATAAGGTGGAAAAAGATGTTGAGGAGTTAGAGAGACACATGAACCACATTTCAGAATGAAATTTAGAATGAGCTTTAAGTTCTTACTCGCAGAAACCTGTTGAGATTTATTATCAATTTGCAGGATGATGGACTTGCTGCTTAAAGAGCCATCCCTGTTCAAGTCAATGCTTATGGGAGCTCTGGTTGCACCATTTTCACCAGTCGGCTGGCAACGCCAACGGTTCAGTTATAGGTACTCAAAGTGCCACTTAGGAAACAAAGAGGAACGAAAATAGCAAATAGGGAATGAAGAAGCAGTTACCAAAACAGGATGTCCAATCAAGCTATTCAAGACAGCAGATTTGCCAGCACCCTGATCCACCACCACAATTTGCTTCGTTATTAGTTTTACAAAATGGATCCGATCCGTGTATAGACATTAATCAATCAAATGATTAAATAACAAAATTAATGATAAGACGGAAGAAGCATTGCATATTGCACATAGAGGGATGCGAAATTGGGAATGGCGAGAAGCGGATCGGAGAAACTTACGACATTGCCGAGGGCAACGACGTTGAGGAAGGTGGAAGGGCGCTTGGAGGTGGCGGGGTCGTCGGGATCGTCGTCGGCGAGGACGGCGGAGGCCTGCCGCATGGAATCAGAGAGCTGAAACAATCCCTCGATTGCTTCCATTTTGATTCGGATGCGATTCTAACACCCAAACGGATCTCACTATGATCTGATCTATACACACACGCACACTTAGGTTTCCGCCCAGATTTGATTTTCCGCGGTGCGTTTGCTTTTTCTTTTGTTTCGGTTTTTGTTATATGGTTATTGTTGCGTCAATGAAATGAAATTGAGAAAAGAATGAAAGGACTCTCCCAACCAAATCGAAATTAAATCACCGTCATCTGACATCTGCTGTGCCTGTGCTGGCCGATGCACCTGCACACACTCACCACTCTCTCTCTCTCTAATGCGATTGCGATTTGAACTTTTTTGCCTATTTATTTTCCTTCCTCCTTTTTGCTAGGACATGCCTCTATTTCGCGGTTTTTACCTTTTGGCAAGCTACCTAAAGTGTACAAGGCCATAAGCCATACCTTCTTCGCAAAAATGTATTTTACAAGGCAATAGTACTAATAAAGTAATAAAGTAATTAATCACAACATTCTCTGTTTTTCGGTGTTCCGTACTAATTAACAAGTCTTAATATTCTTCCTATCATAGCCATCATTTTTCTTTTTTGGTTCTTAACATATATCAATTTAAAATTATAAAATATTAATTTTTTTGCTCAATAAAATTAATTTAATTTCAATACTTCAAACTTGAAAAATTAATTAATTAAATTGAGTAACAAATTATTAGCGGTAAACTATATTATCAACCATTCATGTAAGTGATATTACCACAAGACACTTTTAAATTATCATATTTATGTTAGTCATTTTATTTTCTAAATCATAAAAATATCTATCGTTATATCTCATAAACATTATTATATAGATTTAACAAATTTGTACTCAAAAAACATATTTTAAAAGTATAATAATAATTTTTTATTATTTTCATATATTCAATGTATTAAAAATATAAAAAAATGTATTACATATTACATCATGGTTTAAATTATAACTTCCTCATGTTACAAATAGTAAATACCATTTTTTTTCCATTTTAACTCTTAACTCGTGAGGTAACTATGGACATAAGCAATTTTTCTTTTAAAATTTCATCTGGTATTTTTTTTTTTGTTGAACATGGGGCCGAAGCCCATAAACTTCATCTGGTATTCTACTAAAAAGAAAAGAAACCTTTGCCAAAAAAAATAAAAAGAAACCGTGATATGACGTTTGTGCTTCCCACGCTGGGGGATAGTAGCATGGTATTTGTGAAGTGAAGTGGTTAATAAAGGAGTCCAAAAATGTCACACACACAAATGTCCCGTGACGTGGCCAATTTAACAACTATCAACTAGAAAACTCAGAGAGTGAGTGAGGAGTGAGATTTGAGAAGCAAGAGCGTGGTTGTTCCAGTTTAGAATGAAGTCACAGAATATCATCAAAGCAGCCATTCCTCCATTCATTCATTGAAATTGAAATATCCAATGCATCCCGTGAATATGATGATGGGAGTTGGATCCTTTCGATATCCTCCTCTTGCTCTTCCTCTTGTTCCCAGTGACAGCTTATCCTTATCCAATAAGTGGAAGCTACAGGTGGCAACTTCCCCTCCTCCTCCTCCATCCACGGCCACGGTTGCGGCAGAAGCTGATGTTGTGGTGGTTGGTAGTGGGATAGGCGGACTGTGTTGTGCAGCACTTCTGGCAAGATACGAGCAGGATGTGGTTGTCCTCGAAAGCCACGACCGCCCCGGCGGGGCTGCCCATTCTTTTGATATCAACGGCTACAATTTTGATTCCGGCCCATCTTTATTCTCTGGCTTGCAATCAAGGGGTCCTCAGGCTAATCCTCTTGCCCAGGTACTATTTCTTTTGATTCCTCTCCTTTCTTCAATAAACTTTTGGAATTAGCGGGTCTATGACATTCTTTTATGGCTTTAGGTTTTAGATGCATTGGGCGAGTCTCTACCATGTGCCACTTACGATTCATGGATGGTCTACATCCCTGAAGGTGAATTCTTGTCGCGAATAGGGCCTACGGAATTTTTTAAGGTGGAAGGAACTTCAAACTTGTATATTCATGTCATTCCTAGCTGCTTTCTCTATTTCGATTTATTCTTATCCATAATAATTATCGTGTACAGCTGCAATCAAGTTATTTATTGTATATCAAATAGAAAACTATTTCGATGTTAAATGAAAGTTTATTTAGTGCTATTTTTTATACTATTTGAAACCTAAATGCTCTTCTATTTAATATAGAGATAAATGACTTGGTTGAAACATATAGCATTACCGTATACTTATTACCGCTGTTATTTGCAGGACCTTGAGAAGTATGCAGGTCCAAACGCTGTTCAAGAATGGAAGAAGCTTATGGTGAGTTCTAATCTTCTGCCTTTCTGCGAAAAGAATGTTCAAGAGTAGGTAGACAAGCTTGAACATATAGAAAACTTGTAACGAACTTCCTTGACAGGATGCTGTACTTCCACTTTCAACTGCAGCAATGGCGCTTCCGCCTCTGTCTATTCGAGGAGATTTGGGTGTTCTTTCGACTGCAGCAGCTAGATATGCTCCTTCCCTTATAAAATCCTTTGTTCAAATTGGACCTCAGGGTGCTCTTGGGGCCACAAAACTTCTCAGACCGTTCTCGGAAGTACTTGATGGATTGGAACTGAAAGACCCTTTCATACGGAATTGGATTGACCTACTGGCATTCTTGCTTGCAGGGGTGAAATCTAATGGTATACTCTCTGCAGAGATGGTAACTACTAACTAATAGTAACTCTGCTGGTTAAAAATTGAAAAATTAGTTTACTAATAAGAGTTTTTTGTGCTGATGTCTAAAAGGTTATTTTCCCCCAACTTTTCAGATTTATATGTTTGCAGAATGGTACAAACCAGGATGCTGTCTAGAGTACCCCCTTCATGGAAGTGCTGCTATTGTTGATGCTCTTATAAGAGGACTCGAGAAATTTGGTGGACGGATTTCTCTTCGGAGTCATGTGGAAAGAATTGTTGTTGAAAATGGCAGAGCCACTGGAGTCAAGCTGAGAAATGGCCAAGTAAGTATATGACTCAAAGAAAAGGCACAAAAGATGAGGTTGTTGGATATGATATTTATTATGCATTGTGCAGTTCATACGAGCTAAAAAGGCTGTTGTGAGCAATGCATCAATGTGGGACACTCTGAATTTGCTGCCTAATGAAGTTATTCCAAAGTCTTACTTAGATAGGATCAAAGCTACCCCTCAATGTGAATCGTTCATGCATCTCCATTTGGGATTTGATGCTGAGGTTTGCCATCCCTTCTGTTTCTGATTTATTTTTCACTTGAAGTTGTGGATAGCATTGTCGGTATCACAAGTCATAACAATATTTTCTGGTACCACATCTCTCTTTTAGGTCTTTGTTATGGTTTGCTACTTATCATAAAAAAAAAAAGTCATAACAATATTTTGGTTGAGCAGGGTATCCGCGATGATCTGGGGATTCATCACATAGTTGTAAATGACTGGGAAAGAGGTGTTGATGCTGACCAGAATGTAGTGCTGATATCAGTACCCAGTGTGCTAAGTCCTAATCTTGCACCACCTGGGAAACATGTGTTACATGCTTATATGCCAGGAACTGAACCATTCAAGTTGTGGGAAGGACTTGATCGTACAAGTGCTGAATACAGAAAGCTCAAAGCCGAGAGATCAGAGGTAATGTGGCAAGCTGTGGAGCGAGCGCTGGGCGAAGGCTTCAAGAGGGACAAATGTGAAGTTAAGGTAGTTGGAAGTCCACTGACACATCAAAGGTTTCTAAGAAGGAACAGAGGAACATATGGGCCAGCACTGCAAGCTGGAAAAGAAACCTTTCCTGGCCATTCAACACCCATCCCTCAACTCTTTTGTTGCGGAGACTCCACCTTTCCTGGGATTGGGGTCCCTGCCGTTGCTGCCAGTGGTGCAATTGTAGCAAATTCGCTAGTTTCAGTATCTCAACATTCCCAGTTGCTTGATGCAATTGGGATATGAAAAGTTGAAAACCACATATCTTGAGAGTCTTTGTATATTTGTATTGTTGTAGCAACAGCCATTGCCTGTATTAGAAATTTTAACTACAGGGTGTAAAATATCAGCTCCTTTTACTGAGAACAAACCTTACTTCAGCATTCTTTCAATAGTGTTGCCTTCTTGGAGCTCATGGCATTGAAGCCAGTAACAAAATAACTAACATGTGTGATGTGTCTCAATCAAGGTGTTCATGTAACAATTCAGGAAATACTTAAAAAATAAATAAATAAAATAAGCATGTTTCAAGAAAAATTATCCTTTTTAGCTAAATTTTCAAGAATTTTATGATAAATTCAATAATAATGTTTCACAATTAAGCATAAGTGACGCAACTTTAATCTCATACTTGGTTGTATCAAAAGTTTCTTTTAGAAATTATTGTTAAATTGGTCTTATATTTTTTAAAAAATTAACTGTTAGGTATATTTTATGCAAATCAAAAACTTTATAACAAAATTAAAACAAAGTAAAATAAAATTTAGGAGTATTTTTTTAACTTTTCACAAATTTCAAAAGAAAAAAAAATACTTTCTCCATAAAATAATTAAAAAAAACCAATGAATAAATAAAATAATAATACAAAATACCAATGAAACAGAAATACTTTAAAATATCTCAGTACATGTCTGCATGATAATATTTTGTTTAGTATAAAGATGTTGAGTTTGGGCCAATTCTTGAGATTCAAGTGTCAATGGACGCTAAAGTTAGTCCCACATTGAAAGAAATAAAGAGGAGTGAGGAGTTTATAAGATGAGAGACCCATCTTATGTTCCCTCATTTGGTTCTTCCCCAAAAGTCTCTCCCCGACGATTTTGCTGTGCATTTTGTTTGGCTAGTAGGCATATGCAGCATTGCAGCTATCTCATATTTCCATTTTTTTTCAAAGGCGTGCGGCTGTCACCATTGATTTTGAACAGTATAACCCAATTCTTACTTGGGGAGCTTTTGCTTCAAGGGTCAGAGAGGGGAGCATGGGAGTTGACTTAAAATCACATTTCTTTGACTTAGGAGTTCAACAATTCAATGCCTTTAATGAACCCCATACACATTATGAATGCAGATATAACAAACTTCCAAGTTCCAACAACTCAGTGCTAAAATATCAACATCAACTTAAATACTAAATAGTATAAATTGGATATGTGTATTTATTTATCCTTAACTTTCTAAGAAAAAATAGTTTCTGTTTTTAAAAAAATACATATAATTTTTTATTTTTATTTCTTTATTTTGATTTATTATGTTTGGTCCAGGTAAATTAAAATTATTTCACATCCTTAGAATACAATACTAACTCATCAACGTATATGCAAAATATGATCATTAATTCATTATTCTTGCAAGTTAGAAATTAGAACTGAGTTATGGTTTTAAGAAATTAGGTGATCATCATAAATTTTAAATTTTTATAAAACTATTACTAATTGTATAACAAATATTTTATAAAGAATACTAAATTTACTAATAAAGTTCTGATAAAGAATTTTGAGTACTCCTGTTGGTCAAACTTTGAATCTTAGCTTGTTAATTTATGGAGAAATATTTCAGAATTTTTTTTGGTGACTAAATATTTCAGAATTTGCAATCATCAAATTATTATTCTCCTTCTTAATATTACCATTTTTTTTATTTTCATGTCTTCTTCTATTGTATGCTTTCCTAACTTTTTGTTATGCAGAGTGTATTTCATATCTACTATTTCTGTTGTAAAAGGTCTTATCTAAAATATATAAAAAAAAAAAAAAACAACTTTGAGATTCATATATTTTTCAAAAGATGATGAAGAAGGATTTTTTTTTTAAGGTGACAAGATGATGAAGAGGTTTAATTTTAATTTTTAAATCCTAAAATTTTTTATTTTATATTATATTCAATTTTAATAGTAGATTTTGTTTTAATGTATAGTCCATTATTATTACCAAATAGGATAATTAAATACTAATTTTCAGTATAATGTGCATAGTGCATTGGTGTTTTGTCTTAATATTATGTTCAAAGCAGCCATAACAACTTGACATCTCATTTTTTCACTACCACAAATGATGTCTGTAGCTTTACATTCAAGATGTAAACTTTCCTGCGCACGGGGATTTCCACTAACGTGGGAATAATAAATTTGACAAAGTCATGTTCATTATATAATATGGATTTAATAATGTGTTTAATTATAATTGTGATTAGAATTTCACTGCAAAGCATGATGACTTTCGGATCCTTTTCAAATTTTGGGTCTTGATGACTTTCGGATCTTGAAAGTTGAAGCATAATAATAATAACTATGCTAGATAACCAATAAAAATTTAGCTAATATTAGTCAATAACTTAAATTGGATGTTTTATTTTTTATGTTTCGGATGTTCTGATTTTAAGTTTCGGATGTTCTATTTCTAAAAAAAATTAAAGTTGGCTGAGGTTGCTTTGAGTTTCGGATGTTCTATAACTTTTCATTGTGGATGTTCTATAAACAATAATTTTGGATGTTCTATTTTTTATTGGCTGATTTATTGGTTAGAAAATTATTGGTTACCTATACTTTTCCTAATAATAATAATAATAATAATAATAGGGAAATTATTGCTGTGTTTATGATTAATGTTTCACAAATTAGTGTTAAATAGTGTGAATACTAAATAATCAAATTATAAGTTAAAAGGATTTTTTTTTCTTTATAACGGTTATGTGGTGCCTAATTCAATAGTAACAAAGTAAGTTATTTTAGATTATATACCGTTAAAAAAATACATATTTAATGTTTGTATTGTTTTTTGCAAATTTGATTAAAACAATACGAATTTAGGCATTTGTGACTATTGGAATTTGATTCTTTGTTGGAGCTGAATATTTTTTGCTAAAATAGGTGTAAGTTGTATAAACTTCAAATACAAGTAAAAACTAATTAATTTTTCACAATTATAAGGATATAAGGTTTATTATAGTCAAGAGTCAAATTTTATTGTCATTATTGTAAATTTTATTAAAACTTTGTTATATTGGACCGGAAATCTTGAAATTATGTAGAATGATAATGTAGCTAACTCTCAATATATAATAATATAATATATACTTTTGTATTGTATATAAGAATCTAACTTTAAGAAAGTAAAATTAATAAATTAGTCCTTAATTTTCTAAAATATTATACATATTAAACTATAAAAATAAATATTTTAATTTATTTAGAAAATCATTTTATAAATGGAGTAATTTGTCTTACATTTTTAAACATACTATATTAATTTATATATTTATTATATTGTATTAGAATAATTTAACATTTTAAAACTAGATTTGATTACATAGTAGTAATGAAATAAAAAATCAATTATATTTTCTTTTATATATATATATTATTGCTTAAATAACATAAAAATAATATTTAACCTAATATTAAATATAATCTTCTATATATTAAACTACGTCGTTCAATTGACCCCGTAAAGCACGGGAAAGAAAAGTCTCGTTCAAAGTCTAGTAGAATGACTAATTGGTAGCACAAAATTTACTGCCACTTATAAATAAAAGAGAAATGCTACGGGGGTGTATGAATTTTTTTTCAATCAAATTTAATAACAGTAAAAATATTATAATTATCTAATACTTTCCGTAACTAATAATAGGTGCCAGCACATGACATTCTACATTGCCACATCACATTCTATATTATGTAATGAAGACGACTGTGTCATGTGCATGGAATTATAATATAAAAATTAAAATATATGAATGAAAAGGAAAATCAGTTACGCATTTGCCAAGAGATGATATAGCATCCATCATTCCATTGACCTCCTGGCTCCTACAAATACAATGCTTGTTATATTATAGGATAAGATTATTATTAAGTTATAACTAGTGACATTCCCAGCACGGCAAGTATGCACAACAAAATTGATAGTAATATTATTATTACTACTTATTATTATTTAAATTATATTTATATATAATAAAAGTATTATATATACATTAAATTAAAAATTAATTATAGTGTATTTGTATATAAATATATGTTATTTAACACTTTTTATGATATATTTTATATTTTAATATCTATTTTATATAAATATTTGATTTGGTAATTGATTCATGTATGTATAAAATAATATGATTATTATATTTATGTGTGTCATAAAAAGCAATTTATATATAATTTTAGATATTGATATGAAATTTGATGCCAAAATAATATAGTAGTCAAGATAGATGGCTGCTGGTGGAGATATTTCTTGATTATCTATATATCAAGCTATAATAAAAAAAAAAAAAAACCGTGCATGTTTAAGCAAATTGAATTTTCTGTAAGTATCATTAATTAATTTACACAAATGCTATTTGTATGCCGGGAAATGAACTATTCGAGTGCTGAATACAGATCGAAAACTCAAAGCCGAGATTCATATCAGAGCAGGTAATGTGGAAAGCTGTGGAGACTCCACCTTTAATTTGCTGGCATTATTATTGGGGTCTCTGCTGTTGCTGACTTGCTGCTGCCAATGGTGCAATTGTAGTAAATTCGTTAGTTTCATTGTCTCAACACACATTCCTAGTTGTGTTGATCCAGTTTGAATATGAAAACCAGCAATTTGATTCAAACTTTGCTATATGAAAATGAAAATTATATTAAATCACATGTAAAATGATAAATAAAGTAGCCGACTCTGATCTCAATATAAAATAATACTTTTGTGTTGTATATAAGAGAACCCCAGGCCACTATAAGAGAGTAAAATTGATATTTGAGATGAAAAATTAATTATATTTTATATATATATATATATATAGTTGTTTAAATAATACAAAATTAATATTTAACCTCATATTATTTAATACAATTTTTACTATATATATTAAATAGAATACTAAAGTAAAAATTCAAATGCAATTGATTTCATATGAAATTATTATTTTAAAATTATTAAATTACACTTTAATTAAACATATCAATTTATGTGAGAATAATTAACAAATAATTTTATATTAATTCAACTCCATCTAAATATCCACAATTTTATTCAATTGCTGGTCCTTATTGTTTTGCACCGGAAATTTTACTAGCGATTAGAGAAAAGTCTTCATTCAAAGTATACTAGACTAGCACAACACTTACTACTACTTTAATTTAAATTTAAGAAAAAAACAATAAATTACTAATTGCAGCAGCCTAACACATGCCAAGAAAAGATAGGTGGGGAATTGAGTTATAACATAAAATAAAGGAATGAAGAGAACATAAGCTAGGCTTTTGTCGACACAGACACATCATTCATTGACTGGCTGGCCGCTGCAATGCTTGTTATATATTATGTTATAATGACTAGAATTCTAGAACTAGAAGCGCTTCCCACGGCGATTTTGCATGAAAATGTTTATATTAAAATTATTAGAAATATTTTAAATTATATTTAATTATTTATATGTGTCGTATAAAATAATTGATAGATAATTTTAGCTATATCAGTGTCAAATGGGGATGCCAAATAATATAATCAAAGATGGCTGCTTAAGATTGCTATTGACTTTGTCAGCAAGCTTATTAAAAACTAAAAGTGCATGTTATGAGCACGTTAGAGTTTTCACATGATTCGTTTAATTTATGGCCCATATAACTGGTTTCTAGTTATTAACTTTTGTCTATATAAGGACATGCATATGCACCATAACTTATTAACTTATGCTCTACAAAAGAAAATTTCTCTGAGTTAGTAACTTAATTAGTATTACATTTTCCATTTTATCATTAGTGTGGGTGAGTTTGAGAGAAAAATACAATGTTGGGAGTTGGATCGTTTGGATATCCACCTGCTACTCTTCCTTTTGTTGCAACTGATAGAGTATCCTCATCATCCAAGTGGAGGGTGCAGGTGGCAACCTCCCCTCCTCCTCCTCCTCCATCCACGGCCGCCACGGCTACAACAGAAGCTGATGTTGTGGTGATTGGTAGTGGGATAAGTGGACTATGTTGTGGAGCACTTCTGGCAAGATACGAGCAGGACGTGGTTGTCGTCGAAAGCCATGACCGCCCCGGCGGGGCTGCCCATTCTTTCAATATGAAAGGCTACACCTTTGATTCTGGCCCATCTTTATTCTCTGGCCTACAATCAAGGGGTCCTGTGGTTAACCCTCTTGCCCAGGTACCCTAGCTTCGAGAGAGTCAGAGTAATAATAACCTAATATTATATAATTACAAGTGATATCAAACTAATAAACACAAATATGATAAATGATACTGATTGATGTTAATATATTCTAACTATTCCTGTGTATCTAACTTTCGGAATAAGCTGTTTCATGACAATTTTTTTTGCCACCTTGCTTTTAATGGCTTTAGGTTCTAGATGCATTGGGCGAGTCTGTACCATGTGTCCCTTATGATTCATGGATGTGTCACTTCCCTGAAGGTGATTTCAAGTCAAGAATAGGTCCTACGGAATTTTATAAGGTGGAAAGAATTTGCATACTCATCTTCATATTCCTAGCTGCTTTCTCAGTTTTGGTTTATACTTATTGCCTCGGTTATATATTTGCAGGACCTTGAGAAGTATGCAGGTCCAAATGCTGTTCAAGAATGGAAGAAACTTATGGTGAGTTCTAACACGATTTATTTTCTATGCAAAGAATGTCCAAGAGCATAGTTACATAAGCTTGACAAGATAGAAAATTTGTTACTTTCTTGACAGGATTTTATAATTCCACTTTCATCAGCAACAATGCCGCTTCCTCCTCTAGCTATTCGAGGAGACATGGGTGTTCTTTTGACGGCAGCAGCTAGATATGCTCCTTCTGTCATAAAATCCTTTGTTCAAATGGGACCTCAGGGTGCTCTTGAGGCCACAAAGCTTCAAAGACCATTCTCAGAAGTACTTGATGGATTGGAAGTGAAAGACCCTTTCATACTGAATTGGATTACCCTACTGTCATTCTTGTTTGCCGGGGTGAAACCTAATGCTATAACCTCTCTAGAGATGGTAACTACTAACATCACATATATATATATAAATCTTTATCTTCTAAGCAATAGAAACACTGCTAGGTTGAAATTGAAACATTAGTTTACCAGTAACAGTTTTTTCGTCAACTTTTCAGATTTATATGCTTGCTGAATGGTACAAACCAGGAAGCTGTCTAGAATTCCCCATCCATGGAAGTTCTGCTATTGTTAATGCTCTTGTACGAGGACTAGAGAAATTTGGTGGACAGATCTCTCTTCGGAGTCATGTGGAAAAAATAGTTGTTGAAAATGGCAGAGCCATTGGAGTCAAGCTGAGAAATGGTCGAGTAAGTATATCAGTATATGACTAAAAGAAAAGGCACAAAAGATCAACCTAAGTAAGGTAAACCGAGGTTGTTGAATATGATATACTGATATTTTTTTTCATTATGCATTGTGCAGTTCATACGAGCTAGAAAGGCTGTTGTGAGCAATGCATCAATGTGGGACACTTTGAAGATGCTGCCTGAAGATGTTACTCCAAAGTCTTACTCGGACAAGATTAAAACCACCCCTAAATGTGAATCGTTCATGCATCTCCATTTGGGATTTGATGCTGAGGTATGCCCCCATTATTTACATATTTATATTTTATTACGTATATACCGATCAAGAAGATAAATACACATGTAAAAATAGTGGTTTGTAATATGGTTTTGACTTTTTCCAAAGATAATTTATTCACTACAATATGTTTGGTTGAGCAGTGTATACCCGATGATCTGGGGATTCATCACTTAGTTGTAAATGACTGGGAAAAAGGTGTTGAAGCTGAACAGAATGTAGTGTTCATATCAGTACCCAGTGTGCTTAGTCCTGATCTGGCACCACCTGGGAAACATGTGTTACATGCTTATATAGCAGGAACTGAACCATTCGAGTTATGGGAAGGACTTGATCATAAGAGTCCTGAATACAGAAAGCTCAAAGCCGAGAGATCCGAGGTAATCTGGAAGGCTGTGGAGCGAGCCCTTGGCAAAGGTTTCAAGAGGGAGAAATGTGAAGTGAAGTTAGTTGGAAGTCCACTCACACATCAAAGGTATCTTCGAAGGAGCAGAGGAACATTTGGGCCAGAACTGCAACCTGGCAAAGATACCTTTGCTAGCCATTCATCTCCCATCCCACACCTCTTCTGTTGTGGAGACTCCACCTTTCCTGGGATTGGAGTCCCTGCCGTCGCTTTCAGTGGCGCAATGGTAGCAAATTCGTTAGTTTCAGTGTCTCAACATTCCCAGTTGCTTGATGCAATTGGACTATGAAATTATGGAAACCACACAACATGATCAGTCTTTGTCTCTTCCTTCTTCACTTGAAGATACTGTATTGATTGTAATAAGAGCTATTGCTTGTATTATAAATTTTACTGAGAGCAATTCAATTTCCTACCATCAGCATTCTTTCAATATTGTTGCCTTATTGGAGCTAATAGCAGTAAAGCCTATAAGTAAAATAACTAGTATGCCTCAATCGAAATATTCATATCACGAATTCATTTTAAAAAATATCAATCTAAATAATGTATCAAAATTTTATTGATTAGCACAAAACATAGCTACAAAATATTAGTGCCTACTAATATTTTGTTTACTGTAAAGTTAATTAAGGAATATAATTGAAATATTCAAATTTCATCTTACAACTAATCAATTGCCTTTTTATTACATAGGCTTCTTGCATAAGTTTTGTTTGGCTAGCAAAATGTGAAGAAGATATGCAATTCTCTCATCATCCCATTTTTTGGTTGAGTGCTTGTGGCTGTCATGATTGATTTTGAACACTATAACCCAACCCTTACTTCGAATTTTGCTTCAAGAGCCCGGAAAGGGAAGCACAGTGAGTTGACTTAAAATCACATTTCTCACAACAGGAATTCAACAATTCAATGACTCTAGCGCACCTACAGATTATGAAAGCAGATATCATAAACTTTCAACAACTCGGTGCTATAACATCACATTAATAGGTATTGCAGGAGCACTTTAAATAGAGAACAGACGAGATTAAAAAATAGTAGTTTTAACAGAAGGGAATCAATAGCCAGCTTCCGTTTGTAAATATGTAGCAGGTTTTGGTTCTCAGATTTATTTCTCTCTCAAAAAGGTTTTACAAGAACCCTAAACCATCCATGAACATAAATGATTTCAATGTCGAAGCAGGGTTACTCGAACAAAAAATTAGAAACAGAATTATGATTACACGAGAGAAGAGAATAGGAACACTAGGAGAATGGGAGAAGGAGCATACCTTTTAGGGAGAAAGTTGTTCTTGGATAAGCAAGCTTGAATGTCGCAGGCCTCTTTCTTGCAGGGCTCCTTGCTCGGCTGCGGCATCTCTCTCTTTTTTTTAATTCTTCTGATGCCGCCTTCGTCAATGGAAGACTCCTATTCTATTCTATGTTCCCAAATTGATCACCAATAAAATAACCGGGTTGCGTTTTTTCTATCGTAAACCTCCACGCAAACCGCACACTCCATTTGTATACCGACTCATAGAGAAATAATACAAATAATTTATTTTCATAATTAACTATTATAATCATGTGGTTATATATACATATGAGAAAGTCTTATAGCCAATATTAAGGAAACGATAAGAATTTAATATCATTTTTTCTTTTACTATCCATTATTTTCTCAATTATACTTATTGGTTCCTTATTGGTATTACTCATAGCATATTTATTTTATCCCACTAAATCCAATCAGGTAATTTATTTTATGTTAAATAAAAAACTGTTTGAATATTAAATAAAAATTTATTTAAAAGTTTATTTCAATACTATTTTTATGCTATTTATACTAAAATAATATTTTATTTGAATTTAATTTTAATACACTAATCATTCAATCAAATTTATACATCTATATGATTTTAAAAGTAATTGATTTGAAATTTAATTATTTTTTATTAAACAAAATAGACGTGCAAATAATTTCGTTGTTATATATATATATAATTGGGTCAATAAAGGTTTGTAAGACATTAATAAATGATTCTCTTAAAATTTATCATTGATAAATAATTGTTAAACACTAATATATATAACTTCATGTCACCCAAGAAAATATATATATAACTTAAAGGATTATTCTTTTTAGATTGTGAACAAGTATAAAGCGTCGTACAAAAGCCTCGTTACTACGCAATTTATCCATGTTTGTTTTCAAATATATATTTTCATAATTTAACATAATTTATAGACATAATTAACATAAAAATTCTATCAATTTTACACCAGGACAAAGATATTAAGCTCACACTTTGATCACTATTCATTCTCAATTCTAAGTATGGTCAAATTTCACCATATGATAAAAGTAACCTTCTATCCATATTTAAAAAAACGAAAATTCAAAAGTCCTTTTGGAAGCACTTTCTTTCTCCCACCCTCCCACCTATCTTTAAAGTAAAACAAAAACAAAAAGTGAAAATAACAAGTAAAAAAAGAAGATAAAAAAAATTCATAACCATTCTTCACAAATGAGATTGATGTACCAACCTAAAGATCTTAGAAGCAGCACGCTAGAGCAATACCTCATTTAATGATTATAATATAATTTACATGTAAAAATAAGCACTACTCTCTTGGAAACCCCATTATGCACATAAATAATTTTATTGTGATGCATAAAAAATGTGTCAGTCAAGGTAAAAGAGAGTCACAATCTTCCTTAAATTTTTGGCTTCCTGACAAGTTTCCATGAGCAACCTACTATCATGGAATGCAAAACAAATGACTTGCTGAACATGAGAAATGATGTCCATATTACATAGCCTGCATTTGGAACAAAGGTGTTATTGAGGGTTATTTGACAACTAAAAGGAAGGAGAGAAAAACAACCATTACAAAGGAACAGCCACAATTTCCCTCATCACTCTATTCTCTAAATGAGGGCAATTGAGACACTTTCAATATAGTTGTTGGTTGTTCAATTATTTGAACCTTTTTAAGTTGTCAAATTAAAATTTCCTCTTAAGTTTATGTTAGAATTTATGCCAAAATGAAATAAGAGAAAGCAACTATAAACCTGCTTGCTTCTATCAAAGGTAGATGATCATTGTAGGGCTTCTCTATCACATTTTTCACCTGCACATTGATCAAATTCAACAAAATTACAAATTACAACCATTGACCTAAAATCAGAATCAGTGTAACAACCATTTTACAATGTTATTTGATATCAAGGATCCAATAACTTAAGTATGCAAAAACTTTCTTCCTTTTTGACATCTTTTAATTTCTAACATGCATAAATTCATAAAAGATTTGCACTAAAAATTTATCATGACTAAATTTTGAAAAACAAAGAAAAATGTATACTCCCATAAAACAAAACTATATTCTAATTGTGGACAGAAATACCAACTCATTCATATCTAAATTCAAAGAGGCAAAGTACATAATTAAGACTAAAAGACACATACATAGAGAAATGAAAAATCAGTTAAACAGCCATTTAAAAAGATAATAAATTCCTAATCCTACACATTAAGTAAATATCCAATCAGAATTTTATCCTACAGTTCAAGATTAAACCTTACTTTTGACAATAGTTCTTGACTCTCGGGAGGTTGTTTGCTTAAACTTTGAGGCAATATAACAGTCAGCAACTCTGGTTTTTCTGCTCGTAAAGCACCTCGAATAACCGCTGCATTAGTTCCAGATGCTCCAGATGTATAAATGTGATTTTTCTACAAACAAAAAATTACAGTAATAAAAGCATAAGGAGCTTTTAGACAAACACACAAACTGACAAGCATACAGAGAAAATCATAATAATAATATTGTGATCTACGTATTTTAATGTAATCTTGATTGATGTTAAAATATCTTACAGTTATAACCATGGCATAGCTAAGAATCTCAATTAATTCCTGGTGCATGAATCCCATATTTCGTGTTCCAAAGAAGCCAATAGCTCTAGGTCCTTGTTGCTGAATAGCCAGTAACTCCTGTCAAAAGTCAAACTTTATTTAAGATATTGTATAACTGATGTTATTTTTAGGTCACAACAATAATTAGATTAAGATTATTTTCAGCACATATATAGTTCATGAAAGTAAGATTAAAAAAAAAAAAGGGCTTATCTATTAAAAATTTGAAGGGTTTAATTTCTATTCACCTGCAATGTAAACTTTCCAACTACTTAAAAATTCAACTATTTATTTATTGATGAACCAATTTAATCATGTAACACTGCCTGACCAGTAAAATTTTTACATGTTTTGCAGCAGAATGGTTACAAACCTGGAGATAATCAACATCAGGAACAGGCTTGAACTCAGAAACCATAACTGAACCTGATCCTTCGACAATGGATTGAGCCTGAGTAGGAATTTGTTTGCCTAGTTCATCATCAGAACCAAATAAGCCTAACACATCATCGAACTCGTAACTTGGGTCTTCTTGATCCCTCTTCATTTGTCCATAAAGCCACTATACCAGTACACAAAAACAGAGTCCCTGGTAGTAAAAATTCGTGAAAAAAATAACTGTCTGCTGATACAAGATCCACAAACCAATCCTACACACACTACCCAAAAGGAAAGCATTCTTTTCCATTACAAAAATATGATAACACTAGACTTGGAATACTCTAGGCAGCAGGCTTTTAACACATACATAGAATTATCATTCTAAAACCTTCAGAACATAGTTAAACAATTGAATTAAAATTAAAAACCAAAGAGTTCAGAGAGAGATACCATCCGTCTAGAGAGAAATGGTTTGGGGGTGGCGTTGTTCCAGCGACCAAGGCGGCTGTCGTGAGGGAGAGAGAAGTAAAGGAAGGCATTGGAATTAAAATTAGGGTTTGGCTTGGGTTTGTAGGAATAATAACAATGTGGAGAGAGATAAGTGGAAGTGACAATGGTATTGGTGGAAGGACTGAGGGACATGATTGCGTTCATCTCTTCTCCCAATTTCTCCCTCCCCTCCCCTCCCTACTTTTTTTGTGCTTTTTTTTTTTCTTCACAAATACAATACAATTGAATTATCTGTACACCTTTTCCTTCAAACTGTAAAAGCTTAGGACTTCAGCGTTTTGCACGGACGGAGTGGGATCCACCTTTCTTTTATAGTTTTATTTAATTATTTATTATTTTTTCAATAAAAAATAATCAGAGCTTGATTAGAGTTACTTTCCAAAAAAAAAAAATCTAATTTGTTTCTTTTTAAAATGTCTCAAGGATTACACGGATGCATTTTTACTTTTTAGAGAATAATTTAATCTTTAGGATATCCAAATTGATTTGAGGTAAAATACTTTTTTTTTTGGTGTCTTTTATATTTTTTGGTGTCTTGAGGTAAAATACTTTGTTTTAATAGGATTTATGTATGTATTTTCGGATTTTTTATAATGCGTTTTATAGACTCTAAAATAATATATTTCAATCAACTTCATACAACAAAAATATTACAAGACAGTTCAAAGTTTCAATCAAGTGTTAAAATTAAAAAGTTTGATGATTAATCCTCTTATTAAATATGAAAATATTCTTAGATCAAATTTTTTAAGGTAATTTTTTAAGCATGATTAGAAAAAATGAGACATTTATCCTTAAAATTTAGTAATTTTAAGCTAAATAAAAGTTTTTGACATTTTTTGTTGTAGATACTTTTTAAACAATGATAAGAAAATTAGAAACTAACTTTTAATTTGATTTTCTGTACGTACTTTTTAAATAATTATTCAACTATATTTTGCAAAATTTTGGATTAAATGCATATTCAATTTGATAAATACAAAAGACGTTTCCTACTTAAAAAAAAATAATGTATTTTTATTATTTTGTCTCGTTTTAAGATATTGAGTAATATTAGATGTATCATTTTCTGTGCTAATGTTTACATTTTTCTGTGTTGCTAAATGATGTGTACAATAATACACATAGATTAATTCATTGTTCAAATAGTATTACCCATAATAATTATATCATAATGGTCAAAAGAAAGGCTAAAAAAAAATCTATTTGACAAATTTGCACAAAGGTAGCAAACTTCTCGATTCATTTCCATAGCCCAATAAGCTCTCAGGTGTATTCGCATTGGATGAACTCATCAGTCATCGCTCATGTTCCTTCCAAGTTCAAATTGCTTAAGTGTTGAAAATCTAGTGTTCATCTCTTCAAACTTATGTCCTTGATTGTTGATATCCCCTTAATTTCGTACTTCACTGTATCCAACAGGGCTAAAATATAAATTGTAAAAAACCACGTAGAGTGCATGTTGAGACTTATAATTTTCTTGGAACAGCATGAACTTGCAAATCTACATGTGCAAGGGCAGCAAGGCCTTCAACCAAAAGCATTATAACTAATTTCAGCGTTGTCTCCTTCTGAGAATATTAAGCTTGAAAATTACAAATCAGAACATTATCTTTACAAATTGTGTACAGTTAAAAATTGTGGTCTTCAGTCTTCACATAAACCAGTCAAAATAGTCAATAAATATCACTTTTTCATGAAGATTTGTCAAGGTAACACGACACCATGGAGTTATCAACAAAAAAGTACCCTTTTCCCCCTTATCTATGAGATGAATATAAATACAACAGCAAACTATTAAATATCCCATCTCTTCTTCACCCGAAACATTAAAACTGAAGATGCTATGTCGTCTTGTGGCACTTGAAGCATGAATTGGACTTTCATCTTCATGGGGGCCGCTTTGGCTTTCCCACTTTCATCTCCGACCTGAATGGAGTGAATTGAGTCACTATACAGAGAGTACTGTTATATACTTATGAAGCTGTCCACTTGCTCTAATGGCAACAACCACAACCAGAAAATTTTAAAATATTATGTGGCTGTCCAGTTGCTCTAATGGCAACAACCACAGCCAGAAATCTTGAAAATATTGAGGACAAAAAGACAGTTTTACAAACACATTAAAAAAATCACAGATTTTACATGGACAAGAAACTTATTTTAACATTTTATTATGCGAAACCAATGCATATCTCTTGCATCACAGACACACACACACACACCCCTGATACTATTAATGATATCAAGCATGAATTCAATAATTTCAAGATAAGAAACATACCCAAAGAGATGCCCAGCCAAGGCGAACCTCTGAATCATAACCAGCTTTGAATTTGAAGTCTTTACCATAGGTGCGCTTGTAGACAGCACTCCAAAAGTTGGAATCACAATTGTACCAGTAACTATACATAAAGTAGTTAAAAAGCCACATTAGATGATGCAGACTTAACTTTTTATATACAAAGTTGGTACATATAGGAAAATATATGGATATATAAACTGCATTTTTTTTTATAGCAGAAATTGTTTCATTTACCTTGTTGTAAGTTTAACAATGGTTGTGATTTCAAGACAACTTATAATACAACTTATACCCAAAACAAAAACAAAAAAGAAAGAGAGGGAGTATTCAATCACTCATCTGGAATGCTGACCCTTCCCAGTAGCAAGCTCATATTTTCCCCTTACAATCTTTAATAGTGTAGATAAACTATATACCATTATTCCACAATCTCATGCTGAATGTTTAAAATAAGGTAATAAGTTAAGATCATGCTAGCTAACTCCAGATTACTTCTAAAATATTTTACAAGTCAATTTCCAAAACCACTCAAGATTATTTTCAGGAAGGATGCAACAACTGCATCGGAACCACAACTTTTTGTTGTTTATAGATCAAATGCCATATTAATGAACTGTTGTAAATCATTTCTACAAACAAAGCATTCAATCATAAACCTTTCCAATGGTTTAACACTTAATGCCTGTAGTTTTCTTATTCTCCCTCTACTTCTAACTGTTGGCGACACTCTGTCTTGTCTACTCTCTTTACAAAATCTTCCACAATATTCTTCATATATGACCAAAAACAATCTAAAAGAAGATTTCTACCATCTCTTCTATAAAAAAACACAAATTTATTTAAAATAAGAGAAGAATAATAGTGGAGGACAAGAGATCCTCGCTATAAAAAGTTAGAATATACAAAGGATAATTCAAATGAGCAACAGTTTCCAATCCCTTAGCATACATTTAATTTCATTCATCTAATGCAATATTCTCATATACGCAGAGCATTAAATTCATTCTCTTAGCATTTTACAACCTAATTGTGAATCCCATTAAACTTCCAAGCAACTACATCATTGAAGCTATGCCAATATTGTACTTTGTTGCAAATCAAAACATCAATGGTCCCAGCTCCCACTATTTGATTTCTTTTTTTTCTTCTAAAGAGTAGAATACTATCTTACGCAATTGACGAAGAAGTAGAATATTATGTTACACAATCGACAACCAAATAAAATTTTGTATTTCCGATAAATTATACTTTTCAACGTGTTATGATGTATGTATTATGCCAACATCATATTACTCGTTGCTCAATATTCAAGTGCCACTACTGCAATTTCGCTATTCAGTAGCACATGATATGTTAAAATGAACACAATCAATAATAAATAAATAAAAACTAAACAAATAACATGAATTGCCTCCCGATATTGTCAAAATTTTATCCCTTGTTATGGTATAGAGGTCAAAGAAAATAAGCATGTTAGTCAAGAACAGGTCGTATGACAAAGGCTATAAATTAATTATACCACCATTATATATATGGTGGATTCTTAAGAGGTTGTTCTAACCTTAACTTGTCGGAAGGAGTAAGCCGACGCTTAAAGGCAAATGACAGAGCATTTGAAGGGACAGAGAATGTGGGAATAAAAGACAATTCATCATCCTGCATTATTTGTAGCATTCCACATTAAGTTAGAGAGAGCATCAAACGACCAAATAACTTGTACAAGAAACACAGAAAGATAAAAATGCATTACTGCTGCTGAAAAAAAAACCACCTTATAGCAATATCTCAATTTCAATTCTTCATCCTTGTAATGAGCAGTGCCGACCCCATCAAGAATTTGACCCTTGAGAATCCCACTCACTGACAACAAATTC
>JASCZI010241719.1:61419-90569 GCA_036250425.1 Stylosanthes scabra
TTGTCCTATTGGCTGCAAATCCCATTTTACATAGTAGAACAAAGCACTTCCAACTCAACTTGCACTTTGTGAGAGAACGTGTAAATCAAGGAAAACTACATGTTGTCCATGTTCCTTCTACTACACAGGTTGCAGACATTTTCACCAAGCCATTAGCCTTCCCTTCTTTTTTCAGATTTTGCACCAAACTCAAGGTTACAACTCGTGTCCCATGAGTTTGAGGGAGGGTAATAGAGTAGTAAGTGACAGCAAAGCAATTACTTGATTTATTGTTGAGATTAGTAAGAGATTAGTCATAACTGTTTTCTGCTACATATTATTATGAGAATCATAACTAAGTCCCTTAACTCTCTCCTTTAGCTATATATTAGCTATCACACCTTGTATTCATGAACATTTCATAATTCAATAATATCAAAAGAATATTTCAGCTTTCTCTCTTCTTGTTTTGTTATGTTTTTCTGTCAGAGAACCTATGAAAAAACCATGATCTATAAAAGACAAAAGGAACAGCTAGGAGAGATCAGAACAATGACATGTGAATATTTTAACCTATTTTATTCAGGTTCAAGTCGTTCTACATAGTGCTGGTAATTCTTAGCTCCCCATTTTGGAAGAAGATCAAGAACTTTGTTGAAATTATGTTCAAAATGAACTTATCAAGAAGGCGTAATTCAAATTCAAATATATTATTATAAAAAAAGGTCTCTATCCATTGTATATTTATTGTCCGTAAAATTAAGAAGAAATGAGTAGACATTAAAAAAAATCAGTTAATGATAACTATAAAGTCCACTCTAGACACAAAAAAAAAAAAAAATCCACACTCTCAAGTTAATACAAGACCCTTAAAATTACAAACAACTCACGTGAAAAAATCTCCCAAATAAAGAGTAATAATACCGAAACAAGCCTTCAAACAAAGGCCTCCTCCTCCTCACAATTCACTTTTCTTTGAAGAAGGGCCACCAAGAGATGGCAACATTAGCAAAATAAAAAGATACCTAGAATGAAGGTCGAGAAATTTCATGACAGAATGATCCAAAAAACAACAACATGCTTGGGCGTCCAATCAGCTTCAAGATTGAAGATCAAGTAACATTGATTTCTCCAAACTTACCAAAAAATCAGCGGTAACTAAACATTCTCTTCTACACATGAAGCGCATAAAAAAAACAATTATTAAATGGGTGCCAGAAGAAAAAATGATAATATTCAAAACAATGTCGACCCAAGTTTCTTCGGCCATTTTCTATTAGAGTGAGGAGGAAATTCACTTGGGTGAGAAGGAGTGTGTGGTGTGGTGTGGCGTGGCGTAGGCAATGATGTGATGGTTGTGCCGGTGGTGGGAAGAAGGTGCAGTCGTGCATAGGTGGATGGTGGTGGATTGGTGGGTGGAGTGAATAATAATAATAGGAGTAAAATTGAAAAATAAAATTTGATAAAGAGTTTACTGTCAAAAAATTAATAATAAAGATGAAATTGAAACTCACTTTATACGATAAGCATAAAATCGAATCAAATTAAATATTAGAGATAATTTTAAAAATTTTCTAAAATAGTAGGGATGTGAGACATACTCTATCCTTTTATTTATTGTGAGGGTACGTCAAATAACTCTTTAAAGAGAAAAAAATGTTTAGTAACTAAAATTGGCTATAACATTTTTATTTTGACTTTTATATTAGATGTATGAATATTTTTACACGAAATTATAAATGTTAAATTATTTATAAATGTTAAATTAAATATTGATGTTAGATATACTAAACTAGAGTTGAATAAACAGAAATATAGTGATATACTTTAATTGATGTCAAATATAGTTAATTAGAGTTAAATTATTCTATTTTATCATAAATTACATTTTTTATTCTGCTTCAAAATTGTGAATCACAGCCACTATTAAGTATTAATTAATATGTGTTCTTATGAATAAAAATTTGTGACTTAAAACTACAATTCATTTTTTTGTTGTTTCGCTATAAATCATTTTATATTATAACCACAATTTATATTCACTTATTTTTTCATGATTTTAAATCTTGATTAATCATATAATTTTGTTTTATAATTCATGTAAAAAACTCCAATATTATTGTTAATGAAAAATTTGCAATTTACTATATTATTGTTAATTATCAAACACAAAAAAAAAAAACCAACATGGTCTAGTGGTCAGCTAGGGGTGTCAAAATTTCCCACGTCGGGGGGAACGCCCCGAATGGGGACCCGAAGGCAGGGAATTTTTCCCGTGTGGACAAGGATGGAGGGCAAAATCCCCCGAGGCAGTGGCGGGGACCCGAGCGGGAAATTCCTGACCCCGTCCCCGTATCCCCGATAAAAAATAAATACTTAAAATGTTCTTATTTAGATAATATATATTGTAGCATTTTATGTAATTTCACATTCCGAAAATTTTCAAACTATTTGGAATGTCTTAAAAATCCTTATTAATTAATTTCTAGCATATACTTTTTAATCATTTTACATCTTATAATGTTGTATTATTTTATATTTCTAATTATAATGTTGTGTTTTAAATGATTTATTATTTTAGACAATATATTTAAATGATGTTTCACTGTATTAATATTTTTATACTAATTTTTCAATTTTTTGTTCATTTTTATTAAAACATCCATTAAAGAGAGACGGGGGAATTGGGAATCCGTGGAGAATGGGGAATCCGAGGAGAATGGGGACATGGACGAAAATTCCCCGTAGCGGGGAATGGGGCGAGGACGGGGAGAGATTTTGGGAGCGGGGACGGGGAGTGGGAAGGTATTCCCCGCCCCGCCCCATTGACACCCTTATGGTCAGCTCACTAGTCCGCTTAAGCAAGTGTCGAGAGTTCGAATCCCATCTTGTACATGTAGCAACTCTTAAACGGAGTTCCGATGATTAGTCATCGACCGTCGAGTTTGGAAATACATGGGCAACAAAAAAAATCAAACACAAAAAATTAGCCTTGTAATAAATAAAGGAAAAATTAAATTTTTTAAAATGAATTATCATCTTTCAAATTTTTAATCATGCAGCTCACCCAAAAAAAAAAAAAAACTTTAATCATGCAAAAGGAAAGTCACAAAAAAAAATGCAAAAGGATATTTTATTATAGTAATTACTGTTACTGCAAAATTATGCAAGAATAGTACAATCCAAAATGGAAGTTTAAAATGGGATATATGGAATCTATATTTGGAGTCAAAAATGAAATTCTCAAGGAGTATTACTGGTTTGGCAAGGGGCTCTCACAATCAATCAGGTTTTTCAGCTATCCACTAATTCTTGCGGTCAGGTTTTTCAATTTATAATTTATCTATTTTCTCCTGATTTTTTTTTAGTGTATTCCCAAAACAGATTCTAATTGTATTCAACTATTGTCTTGTGAAATGGTTATTTGCAATTCTGATTCTTATGGTATTGCTATCTTATGATTGACTTCTAAATCTCCTTAGTCTGCAATTATCCCTATCCATTGATTGCCATGCCCATGATCAAAGGATTTGGATTCTTTTAATGCGTTATTATTACTTGTTTATTACTTAGGGTTTGTAAATTTCTGTAAATGAATTCTGAAAATAACAAAATGAAATTCCAAAGAAAAGAAATTCAAGGTTTTGCAGTTGAGAAAGGGAGGCTAGCTATGTAATTCTCATTGACTGAAGCACCAATTATGAGGAAAGAATCAAGAATGGCAACTTCTTATTGTTGCAATGCTAAGAAGATCAAATCTGCTGAGTTTATAGATTGCGAACCAGGAAGCATCGAGAAAAGTGGTTTGGAAAATAAGTTATGTAGACAAAAAAGGATTGAAATCGGTCGGTTGTTTCAAGGTGCAGTGAGTTCCCGGGACTGGGAGCTAGCAGAAAGTTTGATTTTGTATACCGATCCACAAACGCTTAATGATGCCTTGTGTATTACAGTAGATTCCATATGGTTCTTGAGAACAGAGGTAGAACTTCAAGGGATAACTGAATTTATCAAGAAGTTAGTTGCCGACGGCGCTTATGACTTCACAAGAGCTGTTCAAAGGACTTCGTTCCTTGCTGCATGTGTCTCTGCTTGCCAGAGCAGGACCGTTTGCCTTGCTGATACAATTAGTATAATGGCCCAAAGGTACAATTGATTTACTCACAGTTGTTCATTTTGTTGTAGTTGTTTCCATTTTGGTTTTTTTTATAGCAAATGATGATTATATAAGAGTTCGGTCACTAACAAGTAATAATTTAGTTGGATCCGATTGGAGTGAAAATGAATGGGAAGGGGGTTGTGAGGATGACATGTGAAATTTGCTTTTGCTAGGTTGCATGACCGTCTCCAAGAGTGCAATGGCGATGAAATCTTGAAGGTAGAAGCTACGGCTAAGGTTCAAAAGTTTCCTGAATGGGCTCTAAAATGTATAAGCGCCCATTCACGACTGGATAACGTTGGACACATCTCAGCCATTGAGGTCCAGCTCCAGTTATCTGGCTTTAAGATGTTCCTTGATCTTGCTGGAAATCGCCTTACAGGGAAGGATTTCAGCGAGGCATTTGATGTGGCATGTTTTCCTCTTATTCTTTTCTCAAGCTCATTTGATCCAAGTTGGGCACTTGGCATATCAGCTACTGTGATCCAAGGTTTACTAAGCATGTTAGTAGATGGTGGTGCTGACAATGTTAATCAGTGTTTCTTGGAGGCCTCGCAATTTGGTAGTACAGAACTCGTGAGAATATTATTGCAGGTGACTCTGATAGTGTGATATATTATTATTTTCCTCATTTTCCCATCGATTAATGATTTTCTAGTATTGAAAGTAGCCTGCTTTACTTGCCCTAATTAATTCAAAAGCAGTGCTTTTCCATGGTGGCTAATGGCACATCTCATAAAATTTTGTTGAATTTAGTCATAGAGACAAAGAGAATTGCTTATTTAACTGGGGTGTTTTATAGTTGATTTGCTTATTTGAAGTGTTTTCTATAGTAAGTGTGCTAAAAGTGTTTTATGTCATGTTGGGAATCAAATTGTGGAGATTGCACAAAGGAATAACCTGGATGTTGATGTTGACTTGGCATTAGGCTTTGCTTCCCATCACTGCAAAATAGGGACTATGGAGTGCTTGGTGGAAGAGGGGAATGCCATAGCATTTCTAGGCCCTTTGATGAGAGCTGCTGAAAGGGGCTGCATTGAAGTTGTTGAGTGGTTTGTGCAAAGGGGTAGTCGAGACATGGAGCTATGCCTTGCGCTTACAGCAGCCACTTCTAGCTGTCAAGTTGACATAGCTGCATACATTCTTCCGCACGTGCCCCGTCATGTTCTTTCCACGCTTAGTATCGAAATTATCAAGGCTGCTGGTGAACGCAGCGGCGGATCTCTTGACGGTGTAGCATTTCTGCTACAATCCGACTTCTTGGGTGATCCCACATCTACTTATGCTGTTGCAGATATCATTGCTAAGTCAGAGGATGAGGGCGTTGCTCCTGAACTAAGGACTTTTCTTCATGAGCATTGGTCAGAAGCAGCATACTTGGAAGGAGTAAGGCTAGGACAAGAGCATTACATGAACCTGTTAAGAATCATTAAATGGGGAGGGTGTTTAAAAGATCTTCCAATTCCACTTATAATTGCTATTGCTTATCTCCCACTTTATAGAGAGTGTAGCAAAGCTGGTGGCTGTTTGTTTTCCCAAAGGCTTAGGGGACAATTGGTTGAGGCCACAAGAAGGCTTGGGAATACTGATGATAGGGTGTTTGATGATATTACCAATTCTAGAGAACTTCTGCTTGTTTTAGAGCATCATCTTCCTGACTTTCTACACGCCAATTAACTAGCTAGATTAGGTTATGGTGTAACCTTGAAAATATGCTAATACAAGTCAAGCTATAACCAACAACTATGAAGAAAAAAGTTAGAATTGTCTTAATTGCTGTGAAAATAATTCTAACTTTTTTTTTGTATTTGTATTTGTTGGTTGTTATTTAACTTGTAATTGTCAAATCAACCTTTCTTGTAATCTTCTTATAATCTTTATTTATTTCCACTCCCTTTCATTATTATTTACCATTTGCTTCATTCGGTTAATGGTAATTTTTTGCTTGAACTTCTGTTGCAAGATTTGCTTATTCCTTTCAAGAAATTCTAAGTGTCTTCTCCTCCTTTTTTTTTTCAATTAATATAAGTAATTTTTTGTTAAATTGAAATTATTTTAATTAAACTGTACATATAGCATCACTCGTTTCTTTGCAACATTAACGCCTAATAAATATAGAAGTCAACAGTAAGTGGTTTGAGTTGCTTAAGTGTCTAGTCTCGGGTTCGAATTTTGGTGGCGGCATGTATGCAAAAGGGAATAAGGAATTAGTCTGGGTCTGCTGGGCCTAGAATACCCTCCTGCCAAAAATTAAAAAAAAAAGTCAACAAAACTCACTAAATTTGTCTTGTTAAAGAAAGAAAGTTTGGCAGTTATTAAAGAAAGGTTATAAAATTACTGATGTATATTATATATACTGGGATCATTTAATTCATTTAACAATAATTTGAAAATCTATATGAAAAATTATTAATAAATAAGTGAATCATCCTTCAGATAACATATTATCATATTTTATCCAAATTTTCAAAATCAAAAGTTGTTATTTGTTTGACAATTTTTTTCAAATACCTTGAATACTACCTAGATTCCTCAAATAAAATACGTCTTTCAACCATATCCTCTAGCACAAGTGGTAAGTGATTTGGGTTGCTTAAATTTTTAATTTCGAATTCAAACCTTGGTCTTTGGGGCGACATGTATACAGAAGAAGATGTGATCACGTCAACCCTCGAAAGGATACTTGATAAGGCGTAACCGCGTAAGAGATTAGTCTAGACTTGTCGGACTTAAAATATCCTTTTACCTACCCAAAAAAAATAAATTGAAATAGAACAAATAAACTCGTTTGTCCTTTCCTTTTAGTATTGGTAATTAGAAAATGTTTGGGTGGAAATTTCCAATTGCTGAATTGCCCTTGTGGTAGGACACAAACCAAATTATGAAATTACACTCATAATGCAAAGTGATATGTCACAATAACAACAATACATAAATAGTCACAGAAAACAACAATACATAAATGATATTTAATTAAGAAGGACATGGGATAGAATTTAAGCACAAAAAGCACATGTTTCTTATGAAAAATGGAGAATGATTAATGGTTTTGGTTGCATAGAGGGACCACCAGGCACTGTATGGTGTCAAGCAAGGCACCTCTCTTCTCTCTTCTCATTGAAAGCGGTCCAATTTAAGTACCTACAAAACATTTCAAAATCCAGCTCAGTGGATCCATAACCATACAATACAAAGTGTACCCTCACAACCAAATAAAATAATAAAATAATAAAAAAGAACATCTTAAAGCCTTTTTTTTTTTGGCTGTGTTGGATCTGGTGTGTTATCCAAAAATCTCAACCATGGCTTGTTTGAATCCTGAGTTGGAGCTTGGTGGTAGAGGAGAGCAAGGTTCTCATCTTGGTGATGATAATGTTGTTGTCAACAACAACAACATGGGTGATGATGCTTCTATGATGCATTTCCCTGCTAACTGGTCTGTCTCTCTTCATAACTCACATGTCTAATTTCTTCTTTCCTGCTTGTTATTTATTTTTTATTATTATTTATTTTTCTTTATAATACAATATCCATTCATGTGATGTAAGAGAGTCCCTTCAGTTTTGGATTCAGTATTTTATTATGGAAAAGGGATAGGCTTGAGTTCATCTTTCTAAAATCTAAAATAATCTATGACTATGAGTTTTACCAAGTTGAAAAGGTTAGATTTTAACCCTTATCAGGTATCTCATAGTCCTGATGTAATCCTGTGAATGAAAAGAAGAAAGACTTAAAAATTACCAGATTTAAACAAAGGGTAAACATGATTTCTCAATTTTGAACAGTTATGGTGGAACCTCTTTTGAACTATATTATTGACAGTGGAACAAGAAAAAAAAATCTAGAGTAAATTGCACCAAGTAGTTCTAACTTTCTGAATATTAAATATGATATAATCTTTATTACTCCAAGTTTACACTATCTCTTATGAAACTAAAATTATATGATATCCAATACTGAATACCTTTAGATTTGTAGGCATGACAAACTTAAAGGTGTCTAGTTAATAACTAAGAGTTTTAAAAAGTTTGTATTAAAATATTAGAAAGATATATAAAAAGATGTGTTACAAATTTACCGACACTTTTCTATATATACTCTGAGATCTTCTCTTAATATATTTTCTTCAGGCCAATGCCATCATCTGGACTGAATGCATCAGCTCCAACTCAGTTTACCATCTTATTCAATGGCAACACTTTTGTCTATGATGGAATTTCTACGGAGAAGGTAGCTCCTTGTTGAAAGAACTTTTGATTCCATTCCTTCACTTTGTATTACTTTCTTTGCCCCACTGTATATATTCATAACTCAATATATCTAACTACAAAGATCCTATCTAGACTCTGGCTGATAATATATTTGCGCTAAATGCTAAATTCTAAGGTCCAGATGTCAAATGATATAGATATACAGATATGCTTTATCTGTCATATCTTTCCATGTGCACCTACATTAAAGATCAATGACTACCATTACATCTCTGTACATCTGTATATCCTTACATTTGTATCGAAGAAGGCACCTAAACCAGCATATTGAAAGGGGCAATCTATTTTTTCTCATGACAAACTTTTTCTTATTTTGTATCCATTTATAGAATACTAGAATATATTTGGTTATGTTTAACAATAGGTGCAAGAGATACTGCTTATTGCTGCTGCATATGCCAAGTCTGCTGAAGTGAAAGTTGGGACACAATCTTCCTTCACTCCACTAATTCCCACTCCCACAAGTAGCCCTTCTCCTGCTGCACAAAGAAACTCCACTAATAACTTGCCTTCAAAACAATCTCTATGCTTCCCTGCAGAAAAGAGTTCCATTTGCAGGCTTCAAGGTGGGATATACATAACTTCAATTCCTCCTCATCATCATCACACTTTATATGCATGACTTGCCTTCTATTACTTTGATATATGTATATTTCTCTTTCTCTTCAGAATTTCCATTAGCACGTAGACAATCTCTTCAGAGGTTTCTTGAGAAGCGACGAGACAGGTACTAATAATTAGTTCCATGTATGTCATGGTTTGATGATGGTTCTACCTAATCTATTTAGATCTTCCATTGAAATTCCAACTTTTGTTGTTCTGATTGAGTTTATTTTTTTATACTTTGAAGGTTGTTTAGCAAAGCCCCTTATGGTTTCTCAAAAGACATGGCTGGCCAGCTGATAGAGAACAACTTCTATGATGAGAATAGTCAAGGAAACTTTTATGATGACAACAATAGTCCACAAGATTTTGCTTCTTAATTGAAACAAACAAAGAATGGATTTTCTGGCAAGTTTTTGTGGAATGGAAACGAAGTTCTGAAGCTGTTCTTCTATACCTTGGTGTGTAGAATTGTATTGCTATAATAGGAAACAAGCAAAACTATGTTATATGTTAACCTAATTATTTGAAAACTAGCACTAGCTATGACTTGGAAGATTGCATTGGTCTGTAATATATACTCTTCAAAACTATCCATCATGCTTGATTAAATTAAAACACCTGCTTCTTATACTGTTCTTGTTATCGACTCTTCTACAACATTACTAGTCTGTCACCTTTAATTATTTGTATAAATATTGAGAAACATAGGATGAAGAACCCATCGTGAAATACTAAAATATTATACTTTCCAGTTTCAAGAATTGTATTACATATTAAAATCAACCATAAAAATTTATTTAATATTTATACATAAATAGACGTGTAGTTTATTCAACCTTACATTTATCAATTTTTAATGTTTGTACTTTGTAGTAACCTAGGCTGTGTTTGATTTGAGTGGACTGCACACTGAAACAGTCACACTAGTGTATTACAAGGTAGAGAAAATCGAGATTTTACATGGAATCGAAAAATAAATTAAAATGTAAAATCATGAAATCACTGAAAGATTTAAATCGTAAAATCATATAACTTAGTGTAAATTGTGTAAAATTGATTAACTCATTAAAAATCATAATATCAAAAGATTTTAAGAGTTTAATCGAGATTCTAGTTACCTTAGTGTATTAGTAAGTGTTTGGTAGTATGGACATACACACTAAACGTAGTGTTCCGAGCACACAAACCTTCAAATTTTAGTCCACTCTCACATGAAGGACACGGAGCTTACAATGTGGACACTATCTTCTTATAAAAATTTTTTACTTTCTTATCCTTAAATATTTTTCTTTATTCCACCACTACCCTTTTTCTATACTTCACTAAACCTAGTTCCAATTCTTGTCTTTTTCGGTGCTCTCTCTTCTCCCTTCTTCTTCGTCCTTCCTTTGCAAGGGAAGTGAGGAAGTGACCCGAAGTGAAGGTTCTGAAAGGAGAAGTGGAGGTCGGAGAGGGAGTGAACGGCGTCGTTTGGTAGGAGCGAAGTGTGTAGGTGTTGGAGGAAGATGAGGAGGAGGGAGACTTGGCGCGTGGCTTCACGGGCGTTGCGACGTTGGGTGAAGAAGGTGGTGGTGTTGAGGATGGACTGGGAGAGGGTGAGGAGGGAGGAGAGGAGTGTGGCAGGAGAGATGGTGTCGGAGGGGTGCACCGCCGGGAGTGATAGGGGACGACGGAGATTGGCTGGTGGTTGACTGGGGTTGGAGTTGGGATGGGGATGATTAGGAATCATTATTTTTTGAATGTTGATGATGCAGTATGAATGTTGGAATTGGCAACGATTTCTCCTATTATTTTGGTTAGAAGTTAGAACCAATGAATCTTATAAAATCCCAAATGATAAGAAAAAAATGTGCATACTTCCTCTTCCAGGACACGCTTCAATGCTGCTGCTTCTTTCTTTTTCAATTTTTTTTCCCTTATCAAATTTAGATTTGCTGTGCTGCTTCATCTTCTTTTTCTTTTTTAATTAAATTGAGCTGCTTCTTCTTCTTTGCTGTTGCTGTTGTGTTTCTTGAATTTTATTAAGAAAATCTCTCTAAAATATTGCTGTTGTTGGTGTTTATTAAAAAATTTACTTTAAAAAAAATGAATGTTATTGTTTGTTGTTGGCTGCTATTTGTTTATTGATGGTTGAATGATGTTGTTGCTGCTGATTAGTTTAAAATACACTATTCTTTGAATCAATTTGAAGCTCAAAGATGTTTTGAAGGCACTTGCAGTGGTCGGCATGGCTTTGTGGTGGCAGTTACTGGGATTGAAAACATAGGCAGTTGTTACCATGGTCAACAAGCTTTGAAGATGTTTGTTTCTATGATCTTGGAAGCAAACCAGTGGTTTATAGATCTTTTTTACTAACTTGAGAAAGGAGATGGATGATGGTGATGGAAGGAGAAGAGGGAAGGAAGATAATGAGTTTTCTTTTTTAATTTATTTTATTTAATTATTAAGAAGGTTAAAAATATAACTTTATGTCATATTTAATGTTAACAATAGATTTATTTTAATATCATATCCATTATTGCCAAATATAATAGATACACATTAATTTTTAGTGTACTGTTCATCAATATATCTGTATCAATATTCTGTTCTGTCCAATTCTACTTAACAAACGCAGCACTAAAGTTTATACTCAGCCGCCTAACCTTATAGCTTGATCTGAGCTACCCTTCACAGGTTATGGCCTAATAAAAGTTAAAAACATATTTAAAATTGAATTTAATTTCCATGCATCGTGTAAAAGAAAACACAGATGTTACCACATCATCAAAAGCTATTAATTTAGAAAGTCCAAGCAATTAATTTATGTATGAATCTAATTGGATGATTGTACATCGATGCATCAAAATTAAACTCTTTAAAATTTTAAGATATCCCATTGGTTGGACTTTTGAGTTTTATCTCGCTTTAATTACACAACTAAATAAGTTGTCCTCGGAATATACCAAATAAATAAATTGTCCTCATTTAACTATGGCCTATAGTATAAAACAAGCACTTTGGACTTTTGAGCGCTAAGAGTAATTTCAATGAATGTCGTTTAGAGTATCAATTTTTATTATTTCAAAAAAATAAATTATTTTAAAATTAATATTTGTGTTGAAATATATTGATAAAATAAAACAATTTTACTAAGGTGAAATGGTATTACTTTCAATAAAACTAAAAATATATTACCATGTATATAATTACTTCTATTAAATTTTTTATTTAAATAAAATATAAATTAAATTGATATCAAATATTAAAATAATAAATTTTATATTTAATTTTAAATTATATACCATTTCACAAATATTCATGTGACAACTTATAGAATCGAAAACAAAATTGAAATTGAAACTAGTATTGGAGCGTTCTAACTGTTAATTACACAACCAAATTAATAAAATTTTATTTACACACTGTCAATATATATTGTTCTGGGTTGGTACCAAGCTTGGAACGGCGGGGGGTGGACCTACAAGGCCACTCCGACGCTCAAGTGTATTAGAGAATAAAGTATAAGAAGGAGAAGATTGCATACCATAACTTGAGACTAGAGTGATGTATTTATAGGCCTTGAGGATGGAGTAACTACTTCTACAATTGTTAGGGTGAGGGAATCAAATCCCTATTTGGGATGAGACCATGCAGTTATGTTGACTGATTCTTTTTTATCTTATCTTGTTTGTTGGAAACTTCATTCTTAAAAGTTAAGTTTATTAATTAAACATGTGCTGAATATTGAATGTGGGCCAAGTAAGCCTTTCTATTTATTAGCAGTGAACTGAATTATGAATGTGGTCATTCACTTATCCGTAGGCCTAATCATAATGGTTTATATCATATATTTTATATATTACTTGTATACCTAACATGTACGTTAAATTAATTGTCTTATTTAGTCCTAACTCCTAAGCATTAATTTCGAAATTAAAAGTTAGCGTTGGAACCTGTCCCAACCCATAACCTACCCAATCACACACACTCATTTTTCCATTTGAGCATAATGCTAGGATCGATCCCCTGCCTTGCCTTTAGGATGCAACTTCTTTAGGAGCCATGCTCCACCATTAGGCCACTGCCTAAGCTGCAAGCTCTATGCTGTTCAATCCAGGTAAAAATAAAAAACAAAAAACTCTGTTCATTCAAAATTTTCAGAAAAAAAAAAAATTTACACACTTTTTGATACACTATTAAATAGTAAATATTCACTTTCTTTTTATGATATAAAAAATACTTTCGATACACTGATGATATAAAACAATATTATCAAATAGAAAAAATCTTGGGAACAAATATTAGAAAGACAATAGGGAGCTAATATCATTTTTCTTTCTTTTTTCTCTACCTTTTTATCACCTAATATTTCTCTAATTACACTCATTGACTCCCTATTGATCCCCTAACATTCGTTCCTAGCATTAATCTATATAATATTATACATTCATCTAATTATTAACCACATAAATAGTCATAGTGCATCAATATTAAACTCATTTATTAAATTAAATTTAAAAAAACTTCTATTAATAATATTATTACTGTACTCTTAATATGAAGAAACATGTTGACTAAATTGTGATTTTAATCCCAAAAATAGAAAATATACAGACAAAGTGCACGCCTGATCCATATTGATTGTTAATGGCCAAAATTTATGTAGTGTCCTGGAACACGAGGAAAAGATCCAAAGCTTAAGATAATAATAATAATAACAATGCTCGTAAACAGTGGCAAAACAGAAGTTCCAAATCCAAACTCTAGCTCTTTATTTCACAACAAAGGTCCTAGAAAGCAACACAATACTCAATTACTCATAACAAAAGGAGATTGTATTCAGCGAAAGATTGCATGATATCCTACAATCTCACTTTCCTTAGTTACATTCTAGTATTCTAGTGAGAGCTACGCATAATTCCATGCAAGTAACCACCCGTCATTATAAGGGAGACTAAGGAAACAACACCTGCTGGAAATATCTTCCCTGATTTCTTGAAACGAGAACCCATCACCCCCAAAAGTGCAGCTGATATGCCTACATTTATATAAAGAAAATTAATCACAATAGTCAGACATGAAGGCAAAAGACACAAAACTTACATCAACTGCCTTGCAAGGTTGAGAAACTCGAGTGTTTATCAAATACGTCAATATATATACATGTTCTGGTTCCCAAACTCATCAGGGTCAGGGAACTCCACACTAATTCTATTGCGAAAGAGCCTTCAATGATATCAAACTCTTACACAGGAAACCATCAATCCTTGCTACAATTATGTATATTGAGAATGCATTGTGGTCACTTACAAGGAAGCCATTAATCCTCATTGAAATTATGTACTTATTAGCAATGCATAGTAGTCTCTTCAATTACGTGCCAAACATCATAGTCTCTTTTATTCTTTTACCATGTTTAGATAACAGGCATATGAAATGAAGTGCAATGAAACGATACTACTCAATTGTTTAGATATGGAATGATGGAAATAATAAAATTCCCAATACGGTTTTTCGGATATTAAAGTTCAACTAGAAATGCACCCTATTCTATTAATAACAGATAAGACAGCTGCTTCTTAAGATGGCGTTTAACCAATGTTGTAGTGATTTGCAACAGCATAGTCAGAGTTAGATATCCTGATCCTTGATCAAACAACAAATCACTTACCAAGGCCCACAGATGATGCAAAAACAGGCCTCAGAGGTAGCTCAGTGTAAACATAATACAGCAGCGCAGCAGACACGCCACCGGCCAAAAGCGACTTCTGGCTCCCACTCTTCAAATAGCCCATCACACCACCCACTGCCAAGAATGAACAATCACCAACAACAGCATTGTCAGCATAATGTAGATACCATGGAGAAAATGCACAAAAAGTAAGAGAACATAGAGAATAAACATGGTCCAAAACAGGATTCAATAAAAATTGGACCCTGTAATTTGGGGAAATTAGCAGCTAGAGATGAAATTCCAACTCATAAAGTGATCCGAGCTAATTAATATTCAGAATTCCAACAAATCAAACACAGAAACGCTATGTTAACTCATCTTCCTAGGGTTTTTCACATTCCAGGGTTTAGCAAAAAACGAGTTTCTTCCATAATCTAGGGTCTTAAGTCTTAACAGCAACGATTCAAGCGCTTACAAAAAAAAATTGAAAAAATTAAACACCTCCTACGAGAGCAGCGTAACCAAGAGTGAATTTCTGAGACATCAAGAGAGCCATCCTCCTCTTATGTTCCGCGTCAGATCCTTCTTTGTCCTTGTTATCGTCGTTCCCACCGCCGTTACTATCGCCGCCGCCTCCACCGCCACCGCCACCACCGCGGTCTCCAAAACCGTTTCCCGCACTACCACCAGCACCACCGGTATTGTCCAATTCTGGTTGACCTAGGTCAACGGAAGTTGATTTGGAATCGGAAGAGACAACGGCAGCGTACAAGTGAGAGGTAGTGTTGGAATGAGTTAAGCTTTGACGCAAGTAACCGAACGCAGTAGTGTGAAAGAGCGAAACGGTGGTGGTTGTTGGAAGAGTGTGGAAGGTTCTAGAAGAAGTGGTGGCAGTTGTGGGCCGAAAAGAGAAAGAAGGACTCGTCGATAAACCAAACACAGCTTCTGCCATTGTGATTGTAATTACGTTATGTTCTTGAATCTTGATCTCTGTTTTTTATTTCATTTTGTTAGTAATATTTTTTTTCCGGGGAGGTTTAGTGTTAATTAAACTTTTCTGGGGATAGTCTCCAAAAATAAATGGAAGTCACCAAAAACTTTTCTGGGGATTTGTGTCTCCTGGTCCCACGTGGAGTCCACCAAAGCCTAGCCCAAGCCCAAGCCCAAATTAAACCCGTATACAGATACTATCAAGTCCAATGTTATGAGTTATGACAAAAACAATATTTTTATGAGTTAACTAAGAAAAATTACATATCTTGACAAAAAAAAAATGAAAAATTACATAATATGAAGCACGGACGCTTCGTTGAATTGGCGTGTTCACGTGTCGGACACGTTTTGGACACGACACTTACCGACACTCGTTCGACACACGTGTCTTCTGTGTCTCATCTGTGTCCTTAAAAGAACAAAAAAATACCTCTTCGGACACATTTGACACTCCAAAATATCATCACGTGTCCGCATGTCCAGCTTTATTCTTGACTTATATCCTTAAGATGAGTTTAAAAGTAGTAAATATTACTATTTCTTAAAACTAAAAGTTATCTTAAATGTTTTATATAATTAAAAAAGGCATTAAAAATACTTAAAAGTAATATTTTAAATTTTAAAATAAATAAAATATCAAGATATTATTATAATTTTGTTAAAAATATATTATATTTTATATATATGCCGTGTCTCTGTGTCATATGAAAAATTGAGATTAGTGTGTCACAGTGTCGCGTGTCGTGTCGTGTCCCGTGTCCGTGTCAGTGTCCATGCTTCATAGTATATATATATATATATATATATATATAGGGAATGTCTCTAGTGAAGACACTAATGTGTCTTCTAGTGAAGATATTGAATCTTAACCATTGATTTGTAATATTAAAATTTGATGTGTAATTAATGTTATCATTATGAGAGAGATAAATTTTTAAATATGATAATATCCTACACTTAAATGTCTTCATAGTAGAATTTTTCATATATATATATATATAATGCTACGAAACTAGTAAGGTGATCAATAGGGAGTCAATTAGTGTAATTAAAGAAATAATAAGTGATAAAATAAAAAGAAAAAAAAAAAAGTAAAAATGATATTATCTCGCTAGCAAGACTTTTTCATGACGTATTTGGATGATGGAACATTATGTATATCGTTAAAAAGTTATGTATATTTTATGTTATAAAAAATTACTTGAATTTTTTTTTTTCACTTATTAATGATTTAAGTACTAAAAATATAAGATATACATATAAAGGTTATGTGGCTCATAGATCACAAGCAAATATAGTTATAAAGTTATAAGAATAGACAAATACTCATCAATTGAAAATAATATTTTCAAAATATTGGCTTTCCCAGGATCATCAACTATATGAAATCCAAAACAATAACAAGTCTCAGCAACGTAAAAAGTGTTGCCAAATTAACATGAATGAGCACCCCACTTGCCCTATAGCTCATAAATATAATACAATACAGTTCATCCATCCCCTGTATATTGCACATCTTTTACAACACATTTGAACGTTACCTTAGACCATCCTTCAGTCTATAGGATGCTAGCGGTAATGGGGTACCGTAAAGCAATTAAAAAGAATCTTGGGAAAACAGAATATTATTGAGACGCTGATGAATACTGACTAGTAAGTAGTAACTATAACTATAACTACTTGTTTTAAACTTAGATGGGTGTATCTGGCTCCTCCGAGTGTTCAATTTCCTCCATGACGAGTGGGTGAGCATCAGCAGCTGGATTATACTGTTGAATTACAACAACAGAAGCAGTAGTTGAGAATTCAGAGGAAGCCAAGAAGCTTCCAACAGGTCCAAGTTGAGCAGAATCACTGTTGTAAACCAAAGGCGCAACCGATGGCATTCTACCAACCAAAATCAGGCTGGACTTACTCATCTCTCTCAACGCAACCTCAATATCGCTTCTGCTCTCCACCAATCTCTCCTCAAACTTGACTGACTTCCCCAAGAACTCCTTCCACAACTCCTCGTCTAACTGCTTTTCACTTTCATCGATCTCTGTAACCACTTTCTGCTGCTTGTCCGCCGACACCGCAACGAGCTTCGCCCCGAACGCGAGGCTCTTCCCGGACGCCGCAACAAACTTAACCGCCGTGAGTGAGATCCCCGGGTGCTGTGCCATCCTCATGCCATAAGAAAGCGCCTCCCGACAATCACGTCCTCCGAAGAACAACACAACGATGTTGTACGCCACGTCAGATGCTTGCACCTGGCTCGCGCCGCCGAGTCCACGGTCAACCAAGATCCCGACGGAGCAAGGAGCGTGGCTCAAAACAAGCTCGTTCATGTGACGGAACGAGCCTCCCAGGGACTCCATGGATCCATCAACGAGTTGGTGCTTGTGGAAGGGAAGGAGGATCATCGCAGCACGCTTTTGATGAGCGCTAGTGCAGATATCTTCATGGATGTTAGTGAGATCAGAGATAGCAGTCATGGGACGAACATTAACCTTGTTGAGTTTTCCATAAGCCTGAAAGGCAATGATCATGTGGTCGTTGTTTCCGTTGCGGTCGTTGTCGGATTTGTTGTTCCAGAAAGGAAGGCCGTTCCTGCGGGCCTTGTGGACCATAGTGATGGCGGAGGAGCGCTCTGAGAGCTCCATAAGGTGCATGGCGTAGATGCAAAGCTTGCCTGAGTTCTTGGTTCCGCGGGAAGATTCGATGAGGTTGAGGAGAGTTGGGATGCTTCGCGTGCTGTGGAAGCATGCAAGCATTCTGAGCTCTGTGTCAAGATCCTTGCGCTGGATTGTTTTGTATTTGTATGGTGCTCCTCTGCGAGCTGGCTTGTACACTGCCATCACTATTGGGGTTGTGATGAAGGTTGTGAATAGTGCCATCAGAACACAGATTGCAAATGCTTGGTCGTTCAACACCTGCATTACAAATTTCAAATACATCACATTTTAAAAAAAATTTATTTAACCCTGCCAAACTCTATTGACAAAGGTTTTTTGTAAGGAGATTACTCACGTGGAGATTACATTTATACATAGAATGCAGAATCATGTGTTTCTATTAAAAAAGTGATAGAATCCATATTATTCATCTCTTACTCTATATTTTCTATACATTCTCACTCTTTATGGGAGTTAACACCTTCTTATATTTTGTAATGTTTTATTTACTTTTTATACTAAAACATATTTTTGATAATAAAAATGCATGTAATAGAATGAAAATATACATGAAGATTCAATCGTAAGTGTTATGTTCAGAATATAATATGATATATTTTCAAAATGTAAGAAGAATAAAAAATACATCATGTGAGTATTTTTTTATTTTTTTTATTTTTTAAAAATGATTTTAAATTCATATGGCTCAGTATACTTTACTTCTAATCTGTATTTGAGTATTTACCGTTATTTGAAGGTGTGATCTGTGTGTTACCTTCATTTTAGTGACTAAGGTGGTTAGAGAAAAATTGCAGTTTTTGTTTGTTAGTATGAAATCAATGAAGTTACATTACGTACCTTTCGATCTTTTCCAATGTTGAGAACAATGAGCTCAACCAAACCCTTAGTATTCATGAGAAATCCAAGTGCCAATGATTCTCTAAAAGGCACCTTACATGATACTGCCACCACAATAGTCCCAACAATCTTTCCAAAGCAAGCATTGAATATGACAAGTGCAAGCAATGCCCAAGAAGTTCCTCCACTAATAGTAGCCACATTTGTCTTCAACCCACTAGACACAAAATATAGTGGCAAGAAAATCCCACTCACCAAGTCTTCAATCTTCTCAATCAAAACCCCAGCAAAAGGCCCATCTTTTGGGACAATTATTCCAACCACAAATGCACCAAACAGAGCATGGATACCAATTGTATCAGTCAGAAAGCTACAAGCCAAAACCAATGTCAAGGTGAAGCAAATGTATGTCTCTTTTACAGGCTCCCCTGATAGCGAACGCTTCGCCATTATCACCAACAACGGCCTTATGGCATACACAGCAAAGACTATAAAAGCAGCACCACAGAGCATAACCCAAACAGATATGAGTGGTGAAGTGTTTTCACCGGATATAGCTATTGCAAGTGCTAAGAGAATCCATGCTGCAACATCATTCACAGCAGCAGCAGACATGGCAATGCTTCCTACATCAGTTGTCAGAAGCTTGAGCTCCGCGAGGATTCGAGCCAAGACGGGGAAGGCAGTGATGGAGAGAGCAACTCCCATGAAGACAATGAAGGCGAGTGGCTGAACACCTTTGGAGATGGTTGCTCTGAGAACAAAAGAGGTTCCAACGCCGAGAATGAAAGGGAAAGTGATGCCACACACTGCAATGGCTAAGGCCTTTGGACCAGTGCGCCTAATGGAACGGACATCAAGCTCAAGACCAACGAGAAACAAGAAGAACAAGAGACCCACGTTGGCTATGGTGTCAAGAACTGTTAAGCTCTTCTTTGGGAAAATTGTGTCTAGAAACTTCTGGTTTCTTCCAAATGCAGATGGTCCTAGCAGTAATCCTCCCTGGATCATAAACATAATATTCATATCAACGTTACATTTGTTTTGCATGGTACAAATTTTGTGTTATAACAACTCAATAATTAAAATTTGATTTGCCAATATAACAGTAGGTCAGTGAATATCACATGTGTGATTAGATTCTCCAGCATCTAGACTCCGGTTCGAGTCTTTTGGTACACAAAAAAATTAAAATTTGATTTGAATGTGATCTTAATTCTTATCATGTGAGACAAGAAACAATATATTTGAATGAAAGTGAGAAGTAACAAACTTTTGTTTCAAACTGGGATCTAGTTTGGCCCTACCAAAAACATGAATAATAATAATAAATAAATAAATCTTACGATGATCTCTGCAATAACTCTAGGCTGTCTAAGAGGTCTGCAAATGAATGCAAGGAGTCTAGTGAAGCCAACAACGACACATATTTGAACAATCAGCAATGGAAGAGAATAGTCAAGAGGATTTTCATGGTGGAAAGCCCCATTGGACGTGGCCTTCATTGGTGCTGGACATATCACTGCTGCTGCTGCACCTGCTTGTGGATTTGGTGTAGCCATTGTTGTCTTATTATTAATTGCTCTCTCTTGTTTCTTTCTCTTTCTCTCTCACAAGAGATAGCAATAGCAGAGCAACATTAAGATTCACGAAACAATAATAATCTATTTATAATATGTTACAAATAATTACAACAATATAATTGGATCACAGTGCAACGTAACCTCCCTTATCGTGTATAGGGTCAATGAATAAGAGATTGAATCGGGAAGTTATAGAGGGTACCGAAATAAACCATATGGTTACATATCATAATGACAATGTTGACCTTTTGAGTTATTTTCTTCTTCTTCTGTATTCTCTTTTGCTATATATGGCTTGGTTCAACAGCTAGCATTTGGTGGGTTTTCTTCACTTTAGCGAGTAATTAATTTGGGATCTCAATTCTCAACTTTCATGGTACAGCTAAGTCTATACCGGACTAGGTTGTTGTAATTTTTATCTTTTATGACAAGTTTTTTTTTTTTTCCTCTTATCTTTTAGTTTTTCCAAGTGGATAAAATTTGGTTTGCATTTATTTTGGTGATTTGTGTCTTGGTTATTAGATGAGGATATGGATTATGAATTATTATCCTTGATGAGGTGATTTATGTCATTATATCTTTTCCTTTTAGTAGCATCAACATTAATCGAATGGTGATATTTCAGAATGCAAAATAGGAAAATGAGTCAGGTCAATGTCATCACTGTAGTTTTATCATTTTATAAGTTTTTATTCTAAATTATTTTTTTATTTATTTATTTTTGAAAGAGTTTATTACTCCTTATATTTCGAAAAATATCTGTCTAACAACAATAAAATTAATGTTTCAAAAAAAAATCTTAGTTTATTTTTGATAGTTAAATAAGCATTATTTATATATATTATAAAATGGATAGTTTTTTTTTTTTTTTTGGTTTCCATGGATTTATCAATGTACACTGACGTTTTTATATTTTGACTAATCTTTTTCCACTTTCAAAAATTTGCTTTGACCCAAAGACTGTATGAAGGCCTAGTTAAATAATAACTCTTTTAAAATACCTAGTCTTCTATTTTGTAGATTTTGAATGAGTAACTCTACCTACTTTATAACCTAAATTTCACTTGAATCCGCATAAATACGAGTTATATAAAGGAATTTAAGTGAGACATAATTATTAAAAAAAATTTATTACGTTAAAATTATTAAAAATGATTAATTTTTATAATATTTAAAAAAAATATTAATTTTTTTATAAAAAAATAAATACACTCTTAAATTTTTTTTTCATTTATTCCTTTTTTAATTAACAATTAATAGAATTGACAGATTTACTAATAGAAAATTAGAGATCGTAGCAATATAAGATAAATATGCATCCATAAGAATTTGAATATGATAAATAATTAAAATGAAATTAGGTTTATGAAGTACAAACATTTTTTTGAATTGGTGCGTCCACATATTGGATACTTTTAGGATATGACACTCAGCAACATTCGTCCGATACGCGTATCTTCAATGTTCACCCGTGTCCTATATTATCACACATTTAACACATTTAATACACCAAAATATTATCACATTTCCGCATGTTCAACTTTATTATTAATTTATATCATTAAAACGTGTTTAAAAGTAATATATCTTACTATTTCTTAAAAAAACATTGAAAACACTTAAAAATGATAATTCTAATTTTAATTTAAATAAAATATTAAGATAATGTTATAATTTTATTAAAAATAAATTTTATATATATATCATCTCTCCTTGTCAAATAAAAAATTAAAATTGGTATTTGACATGTCACATGTCGTGTTTACTTAAAGGAATAAATGATAAAATCTTCAAAGTATTTTTGTTATTTTATAGAAAAAATTGATCATTTTCTATAAATATAGGTTTCTTATTGATATAGAATAATATAGAATCAATTAATGCATTCTTGTTGTCACAAAAACAAAAAATTAATGCATTCTTATTATGTCCGAATTCCATTGTTATTTTCTTTTTTTTTTTAGTTTTCTATAACAGACTACGAGAATAAGAAATTCCTTCCATTACTTCCATAGCCAATAATTTATTTTCAAATTTTAACAATTTCATACGCAATTGCGCAAACTAATCAAGTATTGTAGCTTCTGCTTTAAAGAGGAGGAAAATAGGACCCATTCCTTCGAAAATTACGAGTCAGTTGTCAAACCAAAAAAAAGGAATACATCTCTCTTAACGGCCTTTTTAACATTGCAGGGACGGCAAAACCAATGGCATAAACCTTACCAATTATCATATTCTAGCAATTTTCTATATAAAATATGACGAGCATTCATTTGTTCCAGTATCTATGTTTTGCTTCAGATCCTATTGAGTCAGAAGCAGAGAGGGAACAACAAGGGTCAAGGCTTATATGGCAGTTTTAGCAAAGATAACTTATCTTGTTCCCCTACTTCTTCTGGTAATTGTTGTTGAGGCCAAACATGTGAGCATCAAGAACATGCTAGGATCTGGGAAGAACATGAACCTGCATTGTCAATCCAAAGATACTGATCTGGGTGAGCATAACATAGCATATGGGGATGAGTTTGGGTGGGACTTCCATGACGACATTGTTGGAACCACACTCTTTTACTGTGACTTGCAATGGGAGAGAGTTCAGGAGTACCATTTTGATGCCTATGACTTCCACAGGGACTTCGTCCGATGCGGCGATGATGGGTGTTCATGGCTGATAGCTGCCGAAGGCATGTATGGTTCAAATAGCCAAACAGGGCTCTGGGAATTCATGTACTACTGGCCAAACTGAGATGATTCTACTCTAGTTCAGTTTTGGATACCATACTTTAAATGTATTCTTTGACTATAATGATGAACTAATAATTCCAGTATCTTCTTGCATTTGCAGATTTTATTTTATTTTTGGGGCAAAATGATTGATTGATTAATTATCACCCTTAACACCACCCACTCCAACAACAATCCACCAGATCCTCATCATCTTACCTTTTAATAGCTTCATCATCATCTTTACTCTTATGGTCTTGTTCATCTTTACCTTTCAAAAGCTACTCACTAGTTGCACCAGCAAGAGCTTGAACATGGGCCGCCATTTGTGCTCCCTTTCTCTGTAGAGGTCTTGGATGATTTCATTCACCCTATTTGTTACTTCCTAATGTCATAAAGTTAGAATGGATCAAAACCATAAGAGTACATGTGGAATATTGTGAATCAAATAAAAATTTGAGAAAACACAGAGATCAAACCATGCAACTTAAGAACAGATATTTTTCTTATTTATCCAGTTTGCAATTTAACTAAATTCCCGACTCGTAAGCCTAGTATCATGAACCAGCATCCATAGCACCGCAATCAAACCATGGAATCCACTCCCTAGTGAATTCAGGCACTAGTAACAAATGAATAGGTGGCAGAAGATGTGCTGGAAAGAAGGAAACCAGGGCAAGATGGTTTGGTGTGCCAAGGAAGTTGAGAGGTTTAAGGAAGGTATCTCAGATAAAGAAGGCAGGAAGTTAGTGAAAAGTATTCCCTACTGCCTTTCAAATTTCAATTTTATATCGCTTCTTTAGACTTTCTTCCTTCCTTCTCACATCACTATAATGAATTTCTAGTTTACTTGATAATCCAAGAACAAGTTACTATCATGTTCATATCCACACTCTAATCTCTTTGAGCAGCATAGCATAATACTTCATCTTACATGTTCTCTATATGATCTGTTTAAAGCACAAAATCCCAAAAAGGAACCATGACAAGCAAGTAAGCAAAAATGACTTTTGTGAGTGTAATTGGAATAAAATGACCAAACCAAAAAATGCATGAAAATATCCATCTTCTGGTGAATGTAACTTACTGAATTGGTATAAATTGCAAGTGAATATCATCCATGAACAGCAACTAAGTACAAGGCAATTTGGACATTTGGTATGGACGTATAGTAGTTCATTACAAAAAATGTGTCCTATAAAAAAGATGATGTTAATTAATACCTATGTGATGAACCTTCCACATTCAACTTAATTCATATACAGCAATCCAGTCATCCAACATCAACATTATCATCTTCTACCAGTGAATCTGTCGATCCTTCGGCGCCGCAATTCATCCAAGGGAAGTCCATCCAAATCCCTGCCCCATTGCATAGAAGCCAATCCACTTCCATCTCTTGTAGTACCACACATCTCACACACATTCAAATACCCTGAATTATCATAAGTGCAAGCCTGGCACCTCCAGAAACCCCCATTATCACCACCACCACCACTAACCCTCCTCCTCCGACTACCACCACCACCAACTGTCCCTCTCCCCGTGATCCTCCCGCGCCGGAGCCCTAACAACCCTCTCAAAAACCTCACCGGCCAATTCAAAGCAGAACCAACACCCCTCATCAAAACACTCAGAGGATCAGATCCAAAGTAGTTTCCCCTCAACCTCATGTAAAGTATCCCGGCAAGTATCCCTCCAAGGTGGCCCAAGAACGACACTCCAGGAACGAACATCTGAATCAGAATTAGCTCCGCCCACGCCGCGTACCGCGAGGGCACAATAACGCCGTAGACGGAGGTGTATTCGTCGGAGCGGGAGTTGAGGACGACCTTCATGGCGAAGAGAACGCCGGAGAATCCAACGGCGTACTCGTTGTAGTAAGGCTTCTCGTAATCGAAGAAGAGAAGCAGCGATTTGGAGAGCATGAGCGTGATCCCCTGAGACATAGCGAGTAAAGAAGCCACCATGGAAGCGAATTCGAAGCTTCCCATTGATGTCTCCAATTGGATCCCCTTCCAGAGAAGGGAGAGCATGTTGTAGAAAAGATGAGGTTCTCCAATGTGGTAGAACGGCGATAACAGGAAGCGCTTCAGGTCCTTGTGCTGCAAATAAGAGAAACTTGAGGGGTCAAATGTGAATTATGCAAAGTGAGGAGTGAGGGGTGAGTGTTAGTGGAGGGGGATGGACTTACCCTGAGGATGAGGTGGGGGTTGAACCAGACCTGGTCGATGGAGGGGAGGATAGAGTGGAGGAAAGAGGGGCGGAGGTAGATTAGGGTGTTGGCGGCGATGAGGGCGGCGGTGACGGGGGGTTTTGAATTGGAGCGGTAGTACTCGGTGAAGGTGTGGAGGGCGAGGAGGGGGATCATTCCCCGAGAAACCCTTCTTCCGATTCTCACTTCCATCTTTCTTTCTTTGCTGTGATTGGTGGTTGCGTTGAACTCTGTGATGCGATTGGTTAGGTGATACCGTGATAAAGAGAGAGGAGGAATAAGATGATATGGGGAGCCAGGGAGGGGACTTGCTGCGGAAGAAACGTTTCTAGAATTTCTTGTTTGCGAGCGTTGGGCAAAGAAAATTCCAGACGCTTCCCGTTGGCCTCAGGGTCTTCACCTTTCTTTGCCTAATTAGTAATTGAATTTAATTTCAATGGACAGTTAGATTCACGTAGCTACATTATAAAAAATAATTAATTTTTAAATTTACTATTCTTTTATATGCTCTAATTGAATAGTTGTGTAAAATTTTTTATATTATCAATATATTAAAATTATAGTAATTATCTAAAATTATTTTATAATTATTTTTTAGATAAATATTAGATTAACATAAAATTTAGAGTTATGATCAAATTAATCATTTAATTCTACTAGTATCGATTCAGCTTCCGACTTTCATACATATAAATTCCGTTTGTTCTTTTTGCTATTGTCGTTAAAATTTCGCTTAAATAATCGTTAATTCAATACATTGAATGACATTTGATTGTTTAAAGGTCCCAAAATTTGGCATTAATTTAGCCCCTTCTCTATGTGTTTACAAAAACTCAATAATGATTTCTAATTCTCAAACTTCATTGTAGTATTCTTTCGAAGACCGTTGTGTGATGATATTTAAATGGATACAAGTGAAGCATCTAGAAGCTTTTCAAGATGAATGAGTTAAATTTTTGGTGAGGACATCCTATCGTCACAGAGGAGGGAAGGTTCCTCATTGGTGTTGCTGTAGCATGTGATCAGTTTTACAGTGGTCTGAAACAGAATTAAACCCTAATTAATAAAGAGTTATACCATTTATGTTACACCAAAATCCACCACTCAAATGATAATAAGGTAGGTACGGACGAACATCAAAGTAGTTATACCCATTTCCTTTTTTACGAATATCAAAATTTTATCTCATACCTAAATTTACAGATATATATATGTATACGAAACGGAATATAATGGGTACTGTGGCGGGATGATCATTGTTCACATTCGTTTCATATTCATTTAACTGCCGAAAAAATTTGCCCCATTTAGAACGAAGCATGTAAAAAATTTGAACTCCATTTAAGACTATTGTATGTATAAGGTGAGATTCGAAGTCTAATACTTACTTTAGCGAACTAAACACCGGACCAATTCAAGTTGGTTGAATTATTGTATATATAAATATTAGTAATGATACAAATCTAATCAAATCATTTATTTCTTTACTAGATAACTATATTATTTCGGTGTTTGATATAAAAATGAATGATTTGGTTGAGCAAAACAGGTGTACATGAATAAAATATAGAGTAATGCTATTTGAACAAATGTTATTGACCAATCAAGTGATTTATTTATATGCTAAATAGAATATTATTTCGGTGTTAAATAGTATAAAAAAATTCACCTAAATAAAGTTTTATTTGACACCGAAATAGGCTCTATTTAGTATAGAAATAAATCACTTGGTTGCACTTACTTGAAGAAAATATATAATTATGGTAAAATATATGTGCAATTTTTTTGTTGCGAGTAAAGGTTTTGGGTATTAAACGTACGAGATTTCTTGTCCAAAAAAAATGTACAAGATTTGTAAATTCAAGAGTGTAGAGCTGCTCAATTACGGTCCATTATACATGCATCAGGATGGGCTCATTAGCAGTCAATGAAAGTCTATTGTAAAAAAAACGGAACAGATCTTAAATTCTTGACTCTTGAGTCTTGACTGAAAAGGAGAAAAGATAATCTTGAATAACGAAGTCGTTCTTTCGATTGTAGGAAAGAAAAAAAGAAGAAGAAGATGAAAGATAGAGAGGTAGCGACACGGCGGAGGAAGGTCACCGGAAAATGGGAATACACATGGCATCTGTGGGCGACGCTGCTGCTCCACATCATCGCCATTGTTCTATTCACGAGAGGCTTTCTCCTCACGAGAACTGAGCTTCCCTATTACAGCAACTCCTCTGATGTGTCCGAATCCCAATGCGTCTATTCTTCCTCTCACAACAACGCTTCCTCTTGGACCAAACCCGCCGTCAACCGCCTCATCATCATCGTTCTTGATGCTCTCAGGTACATGTATACTAATACTTGTTTACTTGACCTTCAATTGTGATCTACGTTGCGTACATATGAATCCGAGAATTGAAGAAATTAGTCACAAATTCTAGAAGTTTGAGATAGTAGTATTCGTTGCAGATACGTATAATCAGAGTAAACATGAACTATCTCAGCATGAAGAATGCTACGTGACCATCAATTTTAATTTATTGTTGCCATTATTTAACCATCACCATTGAAAAGTGTTTGAAGGTGTCGAGAGTTGACGGCCAGAAGTGATGGTTAAAATAAATTAAGATTGATGGTCATTTAACATTTCTCATCTGGAGATCATACATTTTGATCAACGGTTGTCATTTTATAATTATTTGTCGCTCAGGTTTGATTTCGTTGCTCCTAGTACCTTCTTTCCAGGTATGTGTCTTACTCTTGAATCTTTAACAATTGTTGCACATCATGAATGTTTTTTTAGAATTTGTTAGTTATTATTTTTGTAACTCTGTCAATGTGTGATGCAATGACAGAGTCCAAGCGCTGGATGGATAAATTGGAAGTTTTGAAGGACGTGGTATCCAAGAATCCAACTTCAGCTAGGATTTTCAAGGCCATTGCTGATCCTCCGACCACGAGTTTGCAACGCTTGAAGGTTTGGTCGAATTTCAAACTGGTTTTTTTTTAATATATATCACTTAACTTCGTTAACAGTTACACTTCGTTTGTATAAATCACAATTCTCTCACTTGGGATATGTGTAGATTTGAGTTGACAGCTTTCTCACATTGTATTATCTGATGTTACGATAGGGCTTGACGACCGGTGGGCTTCCTACTTTCGTAGATGTTGGTAATAGTTTTGGTGCACCAGCTATTGTCGAAGATAACTTTTTAAATCAGGTTTACAAAACTTCACATTTCGAATATCTTTTTTTTTTTTATTTTTCTTTTCAAGATTGTAGCAAGTTCTATTTTTAAATTCCGGATTTTGAATAGCCTTCCAAGGCAGTTAAATCTAAACTTTTGTATCTACTTACAGTTGGCTCAAAGTGGGAAGAAAGTTGTTATGATGGGGGATGATACATGGACACAATTGTTTCCTCATCATTTTGAAAGATCATACCCATACCCTTCTTT
>JASCZI010241719.1:90651-109740 GCA_036250425.1 Stylosanthes scabra
CCTTTTGCTCTTTTTTTCAATGACCATGACATACTATCTCATATTGTCTAGGTCGACAATGGATGCATTGAACACTTATTTCCATCCCTGTATGAAGATGATTGGGACGTCCTAATTTCACATTTTCTTGGAGTGGTATGCTTGATATCACTCTATACTAGCTAATACTACTGCTATGCATATTCTATACCCTGTTATTCAGATTATTGTTACTGATGTCTTGTATGGTTTCTGCCTTGGTCAGGATCATGCTGGACATATATTTGGTGTTGACTCCACTCCAATGATAGAAAAGTTGGAGCAATACAATAGCATTTTAGAGGTAATTTTTGTAATTCTTGATTTTGACATATATGTGTGCTCTACCTGACATAGTTCACCATTACTTCTTTTGTTTTTTTTATTGTCCCTTGGTGTGTTAATTGTGTGGCTTCCGTTTGCTGCTTTGACGATCCAATCATTTTTCGTCATGCTTTCTGTTTTGGAACCTTTCCATGCCGGTTGCATGGTGGTGAACTAGTCATTTAATTATCTAATAAATGTGGTTTAGTCTTTCTTAAATCCCATGTCAAAATGAATGAAGTTGCCTGACTTTGTTTTAGAAAGTTATTGAAGTGCTGGAAAAAGAGTCTGGACCTGGGAGCTTACATGAGAATACTTTGTTGGTGGTAATGGGTGACCATGGACAAACCTTAAATGGTGATCACGGCGGTGGGGGTGCTGAAGAGGTATATTCATTACACGTGGTATCTGTAGAATTATTTATTGAACATTGGTTAATTTATATACATTTGTTGGTTAATTTATATGTAGAATTATTTGTCGTGATGTCTTGCAGGTGGAAACTGCAATTTTTGCTATGAGTGTTAAGAAGCCTCCTTCTTCTGTGCCAGTTGAATATGACACCTCTTCTTGTCAACTAGATCTGGTATTTACTCTTCCTTTGATGCTTGCATAAACATGCTTCTCCACCTTTTCTGCATGATTAGTGCAATGTACTTGTAGAAAGCTAAAGAAATGGAAAACATAAAATAACTCTGTAGAACTTGAATCAACGACTAGCATCTAGTTTTGAATTATGATCCCTGTCACTCAAATGAGACAACTCTCACCCCCTAAGATTGGAAAAACTGTTCTACATTTCTGCATTTAGATCATTAATTTTTTTTCCTAGGCTGAATTTACTATCTTGCCTTCCATACTAGGATGGGAAGAACGTCTGCGTCAGCACTATGCAACAGGTTAGGAAAGCTATCTATTGTAAGCCCTATATGCGATTTAGTATATTAATGCCTTTATTTATTCATATGTTATTTGCAGCTTGACTTTGCAGCAACAATGTCAGCATTGCTTGGCATACCTTTCCCTTATGGAAGGTGCAGTGTAAGCATCCTGTCTAATGCTACTATTATTATGTCATTCTGTGTTGGGGGCTATAATTTGGTTAAAACGGGAAGAGTATTTGTCTCATATCTTCTGATACAATATTTGATATTTTGAGTTTATTTGCATGAACAAATTACAATTATTGGTTGAAAGTATAAGTTTTTGTGTGTGTGTGTGTGTGTTATCAATTATCATCCTGCTCTAGTGGTCAGACTTGCCAGAGTACTTCAGAAAGATTATCATTGTCCGGGTTGAATGAAACGATGTGTGTGTGTAACTCTTGATGTCTGGTGAACCTACAGTGCAACAAAACATTCAATCTTGTATATGGGCCTCCAGATTCTGGTGCAAAGCCAGATCCGTAATCTTATTCTTGAATCATTTTCTCAATCTAGAAGCTTCTACTTGGAAACTTATGTTAAGAATTCATATTTTTCCCCCTTCTTTCTCCTCAGCATTGGTCAAGTCAATCCTGAACTATATGCTTTAGGAGCAGGTAGTTGGAACTCGGATGCCTCGCAAGAGTTATCAGAATCAGATATCTGGATGCAGAATTATGCCAATACACTGTGCATAAATTCTTGGCAGGTAAATACCTTGAACTTAGGTTATAAATTACAGATTACCAATTCTGTGAATTTTCTGCTGCTAATGTACTCTTGGTTAAGAAGTGGGTTTGGTGGTGTGACCTCTAAAGTTCTGAAACCGCCTCCTTCTCCTGCCAACTGTTTGTGCTCTTATCTCATCTCCAAGATATTTGTTGTCTTAAAAACTTCTGCCAAGTCTCTTCTTTGTCTATCTCATTCAACAAACTACTGTTATGGAAACACATGGTTATATTTAGAAAAAGGATTTTCTGATGGGATTTGATAGTTAGTGCTACAATCCTGCTCAAAACATGCAGTCTGATATCTATTTTTTCCCCTCCTACAAAAGAAAAAAATACCCCAAAATTTTACTTTCATGTTTTTCCTACTCAAAAGTGACTTTAATTTGTTTAAGCAGCACAATCTTGGGCATTGCTACCAATTTCTTCAATGTTAAATCATTGTAATTCCATAGATTATATAAACTTTGGAGAGATAGTTTGTTTCACTGATGAGTTCTACATGTTCAGGTGAAGAGATATATAGATGCTTACTCAGCTTCTTCAGCTGTTGGATTTTCCAGTGATGACTTATCCCAAGTAGCAAGTGTTTATGCTCAAGCAGAGACTCAGTGGCTGTGTTCAACCAAAAAACTGCTGCTTGATAAAAACAAGGGCACTGATGCATTAGTGCCTGCACTTAAGAAGCAAATTGAGGCATATTTCAATTTTCTAAGAACAGTTGCTGAGTTAGCTCGGTCAAAATGGACTGAATTTGATTTATATATGATGGGAACTGGTATTGCAATCATGTCAATATCACTTATATTTCAAGTGCTTGTCATCTTAAGGGCGAACAGTCAAGATGGTGCAACACTTGCATCATCTGGATATGGTTGGATTTTTTCTGCCTCAACTTTTGCATTCTTTTTACTGGGAATGCGTGCAGTCAGCTTCCTTTCAAACAGTTTCATTTGTAAGTGTTGAATTTTATCAAAGAAATTTATTTCTCCAGCATTGTCATAATTCATATCTATTTATTTTGTTCACTTGATGTTTTCAAAAGCATTTAGTTTTCCAAGATGTTTATATTTCGGTTTTTTTTTTTTTTTTTTTTTTTTACAAAAAAAAAACTTTGCTTTCAGTGGAGGAAGGTAAAGTAGCAATTTTTCTTTTGAGCACATCTGGGATTGTTGCATTACGCAAATCTGTTGTCAAGGGGGAACTGCTAAAAGAAGTATGTATTTTATCCTTTATTTAAAACTAAATTATGTCTGAAAGAACATGCCTGTTTGCTTACTTGCTAAGGCATATATACCAAGTTTCTAATTAACTCCTGAATTCTTGAACCCATATATATATATTCTTGCAGAGTGTTGGTTTCCTTCTCTTGTGCACCTTTTGCCGATTTGGAATTGAAATTGGGCTGTCCAAGCAGTCTGCTACATCTGCTTTCATGAAAGAGTACACTTCATGGATTCTCAATATTGCCTCAGATTTACCTGTATGGAACCATGCAGCTGAAGTTGTACCAATTCTAGTGCTGATTCTGCTAGCATTCTGGCTATACAAGGCCACTAGTGGCATCTTCTTTGGTTGGACAAGGAAGATTGTCATTCTATGTACTATCTTGACTTATATTCTGATAATAGTCCATTGGATCACTGAAAATAATAGATATGTATTAGCATTTATGCCTGAAAGCATTGGAAGAACTTATATTCCAAGAATCATTTATGCTATTCTTCTGGGACAACTGCTATTATTAGCATTTGCTCAACTATTTAAGGGTAACTGTTCAGATTGCAAGACAAATTTGGTTGCAAAAACAACAGCCATGCTAGCCGCATGGAGTTCAACTATCATTCTTCTTTCAGGAAAACAAGGTCCTGCGGTTGCTTTTGCATCCATAATTGGAGGTGCTTTTCCCTTTTATGCTCGTATGTTTTATCAAGTTGCTAATCTTTCTGTATAATAATTTATGCACATTTCTGCCATTGCTTCATTTATGCTGCTAATGTTTGTAATTTAGCAATTGTATTGTCATCTATGAGCAATTTTATGAGTACAAATCAGCATGATCATTTTTCAAGAAATGTATGTGACCTTCCCTTCCAGGTTATTGCATTATGAGGTTGTGTGATATAGAGGATGAAAATGGACCTAAGAGAAGTCTTTCAATTGGCCCTTTTCCTGTGATGCAGTGGAACCTCTTTGCCACGTGTCTGTTTTTCTGCAGTGGTCACTGGTATGATCCAACTTCAGTTGTGTGTGATTTGGAGTTATATATGTTTTTCTTTTCTTAAGGTCTTAAGTTTTGTTTAAATATGCAACTTCATTTGTCTTGCATCCATTTCAGGTGTGCTTTTGATGGTCTCCACTATGGTGCTGCATTTATAGGGTAAATAATAAGTTAAACTTTTGCTTACTTTTTGAAGAATATATATGTTCTTAGATACTAGTGAAGTCAGATCTTGGAACTATCATGTCGACGTTGTAAATGGCTTTCAAATCTTTTTTCTGTTATATCTATATTACTCGCTTGCAAATAAATTATGTAGCACTAATTGATTTTCAGGTTTGAAGAATTTATGCTTATCCCCCAAGCAATCATTCTTACGCTTGATACCTATGGTTTTTCTATCATCCTTCCCATATTTGGACTTCCGTTTCTTGTTGCAACTAAGTATAAGGCTGATCTAGGGAAACATGTTCTTTTCAGACAGTTATCTCAGGTGAGTTCCCATACCTTAGAGTAGATCCATGAGTTGATCATTCAGAACACCACATATCCTACCACTGATCATTCCTGTTTTTATATATAGATATATACAACATATGGGCTCATAACAGCAATTATGACAATGTTTACCATATTTTGTGTCACATTGCACCGGCGGCACCTGATGGTAAATGCACTTTCTTGAGTCAAATATCTTCCATCCATCTATTTCTGCATATTTTGTAGCTACTAGCTAGCACAATATACTCACTGCTTAGTTTTTATTTATTTTTTGTTTCCTTGCAGGTTTGGGGTTTGTTTGCCCCAAAGTTTGTTTTCGATGTGTTTGGTCTTATCCTTACAGATATATTGATTTGTTTGGCCTCACTTTACTATTTTGATCAAGGAAAGGATGACCACCATCACAATTGAGATTATCAGGTTGTTGTATAACACACACTGATCATTTTTTTTTTTTTTCCTTAGATGCTTTTAAGTTCCCATAGGCTGCATTTTTTTTTTAATTCTGTTTTTGGGTGATTTGAGTTGAGGTTAATTACTTCCCCCTCCCTTTCTTCATATTCTTTTCCTGGTTAACATAGTAAAAGCGTATTTTTGGTGGTAGGGTACGGGCTTGAATATGTAGTTTTCTGATGACGAGAGAATTTGATGTTAACTAATTTTATAAGATAGTAAAGTTATTGATTAAGTGATTCTTTCATTTTTTTTTTTAATGTGATGTCACTTACTCGCTTTTACACTTAAAATTGTTTCAGAAAATTTCCCCCTCCATTTCCCCCCTCTTCCAGCATAGACACATTGAAGAGGTATAAAAACAAACTTCATGAAATATAATGCTGTTTTGTGAAATATTTACATATTTCTATTTTAATGCTAGAATCATCTTTTCATCCTTCTTAAAGGCAGACTTCTAATATAACAGAGAGTCCAACAAAAGGTCTCTTAGTTATTTCCAAGCTTGCTTACACGATGAGACAAACCTTCATCCGTGTAATACTTTGTAGTTATGTTTACATGCCGAGATGAGATATGTGGTGGGACTTATTGCATTAATTTATAACTGATTAGTGTTTGAAGGGTAACGTCCATAATCAAATAAACGAAATGGAGGCGGAAAAATTGAAAAAGTCTTGATTAATTAGTAGTTGTAAACTCTGGTGGCTTGGTTTATGGTGACCAAAGTGGGCAAAAAATCATCTGCACCAATCAAAAGCTGCCATGTGTTTATAAATTATAATGGATAGAGCATGGTGGCTATATGTTTGCTTCTCATATGCTAGCTCAATTTTAGTCACCGAAATTATTGCCACCAGAGACCTGACCTAATTAGTAGACTATATAATTTACCAATTGCTTTCATGATATTCTCAAAGGATTAATCTTGCATCAAGTTACTATAATATTATATCCAGTTCAACAAATTCTCAAATTAATCTATGATGCATTCCGTCCAAAAAAGAGAAACAATAAGTTAACATTTTCCACAAAATTAATAACTCCTTAAAAAAATTTAGCATGATCACATGTCAACATTGACTATATGAAAATTCTACGACATTGTATGAAAGAAACTTGTCTAAGTTTTTCTCAAATTAGAAAACGACGCCCACTTAATTAACCTGTAATAGACATTTACAATGTGACAGAGCAACTTTGGGTATTCCTCCTCATTGTGTTGGCATGCAGCAGGCACTGCCGCTATGGCCTCATTTTTACAAGGAGCAATAACAATAAATAGTATTAAATTTTCACCATGTATTAGTCACTGTCGTCCTTGTGAGTTGTCATCATGCATGCAAGTAACTCAACTCACTTCTTATGTGATTGTTATAAAAGCATTCTCTTCATTGGAGTAATTACCATCCCTCAACAAAGGCCCTCCTTTATACTTCACTTCTGCTTTCTTGTTTTCTAGCTCTGGCCTTGCTTAGCCATGGTAAATACTGCACATCATGTTCCACACTACTTCATTATTTCATTTTGTTGCTTGGCTGATTCTATTATTGCATGCAAAATAATGGTTTAAAAATAATGATTCTGAACGGCTATAGTGTTTGAATGCTATATTCTTTTTTCTTAAGAAGCAATTTACCGAAATGGCTTTGTATCAAAATATATATATATATATAGGATTCAAAAGATGAGGGTAGCTTGAAAGATGCTGAGTACCAAGTTGTGAAGATTCGAAGAAAAGGAGGATATAGAGCAGCTTCTTTCGTCTTTGGTAGGTAAACTATGTCCTATAAGAAAAATTGTTGTGCCAAAATGGCACTTTTTATTATGTTAAACTAAGTAACTAACTAATGAGTCCAATTTGTTGGGTTCTTATTACTGCAGTGATGATGCTGCTAGATAACGTAGGATTTGTGGCAAACATGGTAAGCTTGGTTTTGTATTTTGGGTCAGTGATGTATTTCAACATTGCTGAATCTGCAACAACGACAACAAACTTGTTGGGCACTGCTTTCTTGATCCCCATCCTTGGAGGATTCATCTCTGATACCTATCTCAATCGCCTCAACACTTGCATCCTCTTCGGCTTTATTGAGTTGTTGGTAAAGTACAAACAAACTCGAGCTAAATTGCGGTTGCTGTTATGATATGAACATCACTTTTTCATGGATTAGAGTGATTTGTGATATGGGAAGTTCTTTAGTGATGATTTATATCTTGAAGACTTTTGAATTATATTGTAGGGATATGTTTTACTTGTGATTCAATCCCATGACAAGAAACTTCAGCCATCACCATGTGGGGAAAAGAGTTGTGTGCATGGCACAAAAGCTTTGCTCTTCTACGCTTCAATATACTTGTTTGCAGTTGGTGCTGGTGGAATTAGAGGGTGTGTACCTGCCCTTGGAGCTGATCAATTTGATAATAATGATCCCAAAGAACGCAAGAAACTAGCTAGCTTCTTCAATTGGTTCTTGTTCTTTATCACAATAGGTGCTAGCATTGGAGTTACGGTTGTGGTTTATGTGAGCACTGAAATCGCCTGGTACAAAGGTTTCATCATATCGTTGGCGTGTTCTGCCGGAGGCCTTCTCGTCATTGCGATGGGAAAGCTGTTCTATCGTACCCGAGTGTCAGGAGATAGCCCATTGTTGAGTGTTCTACAGGTTTTTCTTCATTTACCTCTCTTTATTTTCCATTCAATGGTTTCTTGCTATGCAAGTTATTCAGTTCTGTTACTTTGTCAATTCAAGATCAATGTTCTTGCAGGTTCTGTTGGTCACAGTAAAGAATTTGCGGATAAAAGTGCCTGAAAATTCAGATGAATTGCATGAAATACAAAGTGATGAGTCAAATTTGATGAAAAAACTCATCCCTCATACCGATCAATTCAGGTTAATTTTTATAATTTTGCAACTACTCTCTGTTAAAGGCATGAATTTTTTATTTATTAACATGACCCATAATCTAGAATTTGATTTTCTACACTATGATAGGATTCTAGACAAAGCGGCTGTTCTAAGAGAAGGCAAAGAACCAAAGGAATGGGAAGTTTGTACTGTGACACAAGTGGAAGAAACAAAGATCTTCACAAGGATGATGCCTATTCTTTTTAGCACCATAATCATGAACACATGTTTGGCACAGCTTCAAACCTTCTCAATCCAACAAGGAGTTAGAATGAACACACACATCGGCCGATACAAGATCCCGCCTGCTTCAATCCCCGTGATCCCTCTAGTATTCATGACCGCCTTAATTCCGGTTTATGAATTTGCTTTTGTGCCTCTCGTTCGCAAGATAACCGGCCACCCCGACGGGATTACAGAACTGCAACGCGTTGGGGTCGGCCTTGTGCTATCTGCGATCTCAATGGCCATAGCTGGAGTCATAGAGGTTAAAAGAAAGGATGAGTTTAACAATCACAACCATGTTATAAGCCTCTTCTGGCTCTCCTTCCATTATGCAATTTTCGGCATAGCCGATATGTTCACATTGGTGGGATTGTTGGAGTTCTTCTACAGGGAAGCACCCGAAGGAATGCGTTCGCTCTCTACTTCGTTCTCTTTTCTTTCACTGTCCATTGGTTACTTCTTGAGCACGGCATTCGTCGAACTCATAAACTCGGTTACAAGGAGGGTTACAAAGAGCAAGATAGGGTGGCTAGAAGGGGATGACTTGAACCAAATCCATGTTGAATTGTTCTATTGGTTCTTAGCAGTATTAAGCTTGATTAACTTTGTTGTATACCTTTTATGTGCAAAGTGGTACAAGTACCAAAATGCTGTTCCATTTGAAAGTGAATTGGTATTTAAGAATGATGAAACAGAGGACCCTGCAAATTCAGTGTCCTGATTTCCATTCCAAGCCATTTCCTCACAATGAAGAAGAAAGAAGAGAAAGCTCTTAGTTGTAAGAAATTTTTGCTAAGAACATTCACAACTACTTGATTAGTTTTGTAACACTAAAAAAGCTATATAAATATAATAAAAATGATATTATATTTACATCAAGAATATCTAGAACTAGACCCCTCCATTAATTATTGTCCTTTGCCAATGATGATCCACACATGTCCTTGTTTTTTAATAAATAAAATAAAGGAAAAGAAAAATGTTATCAATATTCATGCATTAAGGTTCTGGTCCCATAATGATTTGAGAGGACGATCGAGTGAGAGATCTTATGCCACTTTTCAATTAAAAGTTAAAACTATTGAGCATTGAGAGATCTGGTAAAGGATGATATAATTATATCTTATTCTTGAGGGCCTACTACCAATTCCCCCATTCATGGTGATGTCTCATTTTGTTTTTCATTACAAAATGGTAGGCAAAGTAAAGTAAGTTTGAATAGAACAAAATATTACTTTTCTTTTTTATTCCAAATTGGCAAAATGATCCAATGGCTTTACAGTTTTATAATATAAAAAATATATAAAGAAAATACAAATGCCATTTTTTTAGATTATTCTCACCAAACAAAGGTAAATTGGAAGGGTTGACTTGATGAAAATGAATTCAAGTTGTACTAATTGCACCTTGCAAGGTCACTCACTATTAGGGTGAGTTTCGACTATTTCTTTTAGGTTCAAAGTGACGGTGGATATATTTGAGTTAAAAAATATAAAAAGTTCAAATATTTAATATATTTATTATATATTTTATTAAATATATATCAGTAGAAGCCATTTTCCGAGGCTGTAAAAGAATGAAGAGATTCCCATGTTCATTACATGTGGATTTTGTTTATTTGGAGGTGTTAGTGCTTTTCTGAAATCTGAACCAATAAATTTAAATAGAACCTAGTCTCCATTAAAATTATTTTTTACATAATATTAAAAATAAATAACTTATTAATAAATAAATAATTTAATTAAAAAATGTAACCACAGCCAAGTGAGTGGTAAGCGATTTGGATGACTCAAATATTTAATCCTGATTTTAAATTTTGAAATGACATATATACACAAAGAGATATGATCATGTTAAACCTCGAAAGAGTACTCGAAAAGACGTAAGGATTATAAAAATATATTTGAAGTATCCAACTTATGATTATTATTGACTCTATATTTGTATCCAAGAACAGTACAGTAAGAGCACCGAAATAATAGGAAGAAGACAAAGATGCTGCAGAGAGGAAGTAGGTGGGTCACAGTTTTCAGTGATTCTTCCAACAAACATTGCTGGTTATGATTTATGATCATTCAAGTGTGTTACAGCTCTTCTAATGTCGGTGCCATTTTTAAGTTTTTATCCTCCTTTTTATTGCCAACAGATAAACAAAAACAAAAATGCTTGTAAATATTACTACATGAGCCACTGTTATTCTGTTTTATGTTATTTATTTATTCTTTTTATTCAGCCTCTAACCCTCCATTTGCAAACACACATTCATTCATGTGATGTTTCAAGTTTGCTTCTGAAGCTGTTTGTTTCTTCATCATCATTTGCTTTCTGTCTCAACTTTTATTAAGTCCTGTTCCGTTACAATGCTATAAATGTTGCATTCAATGATCATTTATGACCAAGTGGAAGAAAATATAACTTTTTTCTTCTTTGTTTTTTTTAAGCCAATTTGTAAAGTGAATTTTTTTTTACCAACTTCCATAGCCTTTGAAAGTTTTAGTATTTTTTTTTTCTTCTCAACAAGAATATACTGTTCCGTACTTGGTGAGATTCTGGGAAGTGCCACTCTTGGTCGTCACTGTCTTACTCAAACTACTACATTTGTTAATGTTCAAAAGAAGCAACAGTTTTGGAGCCATGAGGATGCTATGCTGGTGGGGGTTTGGGTTTGTAGGGTTAATGTTTGTGAAATTGGTACAAGGATTTGAGGATAGCAATGTGACAAACATGCTCTATTATAACAACAACAGACCTTTGATGGTTGGTCTCACTCTTATTTATGGTGCTGCTGCCAAAGGAGCTGGTATTACTCTTTTTCTTTTCCATTCATTAATTTGTTTTGAGTAAAGTGTACTCTATCTGAGAATCTTATTTGTTTTGATGATTTTATCTTTTGCTCAATCAAATAAAAGGGGTCTTTGATTTATGAATAGTTTATGTTTCCTGAGTTTGCTTGAGATCTGGAGAGATATGATATTGTAATCCAACATTTTTGAGATTCTAGAACATTGGCTCACTATGCCATGAATTATGTTACTTTGTGCAGTATGTCTGGATGGATCTTTACCGGGTTACCACTTCCACCGCGGATATGGCGCCGGATCAAACAGTTGGCTCATACAATTGGAGGTATGTGAGATTGAAACTGAGAGTCTAAGATACTAGTGGGTGTTGTTAGGTTGCTTTCAGTTACTATCATCCTTATTAATTAGCTACAATGCATGTCTTTTAGATTCTCTTGTGTGGTTTTGGACTGTGCAACCATAGCAATTAGTTTTAGTTTCACTGCTGATTCTACTTTTCTCGATCTTCATTAGCTTTATTATCTTGAAAATCACTTCTGCAAATCTTGGTTATTTCAATTTAGTGCCTAAGATGCAGAACTTATACATGGAAATATCAAATATGTAGGGAAATTGAAATGGTTATATTTCCAATAGAATAAATCTATGCATACACGCTCCTTGCATCCATCCATGTGTTTTTACACCTAATAGGCCCACGCACTAAACACATAAACAATGAAATCAAGCACAGAAAATTTTGAGTACATAAATAATGAAGTCTAGCACAGAAAATTTTGAGTCACAACAAAGAAAACAAGAGTTGTTTTTATTGGGATGAATGCATGTACATGTAGTGTTACACTGTTACTCATTCTAATATAGCCTTCGACTTTGAATTTCTTGTTTCTCCTAACAAGCTGTTGATTTTTTTTTTGGCACTATTAACTCCGGCAAACCTTTCGGTGACAGGGAGGAGGCTGGTGTGGAAATATCAGAAATTGCATTTATAGTAAGAAGACGCGGCATGGTTCATCGGCGTTTATGGAAAAACAGATACCGTTTGTTGGGATACTGAGCAACAAAGCTGAGGAAAATCCAGGTTCTAACCCTCAGACTCAGCAGCATCACTATTCTTTTTTTCCACATAAAAATTGGAATTAATTTTTTCAATTGTCATTCATTGGGATGATTATTTATGCAGATTTCTACAATTGGAATAGAATCAAAATTCGTTATTGTGATGGTGCATCGTTCACTGGAGACAGTCAAAATGAGGTAAGAGGGGATGTGAGATCTTTTTCGACATTAAATTTCCCTAGATTTTAATTATTTTAACTTGTTTCCCAAGGTACTCATTCAATTTTTTCCTTTTTTATCAATCTGGTTGATGTTAACTTAGAGTTTTAGACCTCAACAAAAGCAAGACTGTTCCATTCTATCATTTATCCTTAATTAATCGTTGTTCCACAGCGAGCAGGGTTGTATTTCAGAGGGCAACGCATATGGCTCGCTGCTATGGAAGATCTAATGTCGAAAGGAATGCGCTATGCCAAACAGGTTCACTTTTGATAATGTTATGGCGAAAAAAGCAACTAACTCAACCACTCTCTGAACTCAGTTTGGTAATTTTTTCTTCTTCTTCTTTTTCTTTTAGGCTCTTCTATCTGGATGTTCTGCAGGAGGTTTAGCGACGATTCTACATTGTGACGAATTTAGAGAAATGTTCCCAAGAACCACAAGAGTAAAGTGCTTAAGTGATGCTGGATTGTTCCTTGACGCGTAAACATCATCCAATGAACTTCAAATTCTAGTCTATTATTCAGTGGATCTGCTCATAGATCTTAGCTCCGATCAGCGCATACACTCTTAGTAACAAAATAATTGTCTGGAATTGCATTGTTGCAGTGTTGATGTATCCGGTCATCGCAGTTTGAGGAATTTCTTTGGAAGTGTGGTTGCCTTACAGGTATTTTTCTCATGAGAAACTTTTTCTGTTGCTGCCTTCTATTTCCTTTTCAAGAATTGATGATGATATAGTAAAACATGAATAAGCTGAAATGATTGATACTTGTTTCTTCACATCGCAGGGAGCGCAACGAAACCTTCCAAGAACTTGTACCAGTCGCCTCAATCCAATTCTGGTAACTATTATTCCAGTCATTAAATTCTATTTTTTGTAGAGCCATCTCATATTTCTCCCCTTCTTTTTGAATTCTATTCAGTGCTTTTTCCCTCAGCACTCAATTGCCAGTGTTAAGGCACCACTGTTTCTTCTCAATGCAGCTTATGATACTTGGCAGGTGAATTCTTACCACCATTTCTCTTACAGTTAGTTGATTGTTCAGTTCAGCATGAAGTCAATTTCAATGAATTCTGTCATTTTTTACTGCATCAGAGAGTGGACACATGATTGAGTTAAAAAGATAATGCTGCTATTCCCTCAATTCAATAACCTTCATGTTAAGTCTTTCAAATCTTGAAAAAAGATGTGTTTATTGTTGCACATGTCCTTGATCATTGTTGTGTGTGACTCTTCCTGAATCAAACTACTTCTTTGAAACACTGATATATGCAATCGCTTCCGTGTTTATCAGATTCAAGCCAGCCTAGCTCCGCCATCTGCTGACTATCATTGGAATTGGTATGATTGCAGAAAAAATTATGCTCGTTGCAGCGGGCCGCAGATGCAATATCTGCAAGGTGATTAAATAGAACTAGTTTCTTTGCCTTCCTTGGATGCACTTATCATCAGTTGTTGACATGTTTCTGAATATGTTTATTATTTACTATTAGTAATGTTAGCAACTTAGCATCAACCTTGAATGAGCAGGTTTTCGGAATCAGATGCTAAGAGTTGTAAGAAGATTCTCGAGGTCACGTAAAAACGGGTTATTCATAAATTCTTGTTTCGCTCATTGCCAGTCCGAAAGACAGGATACATGGTTTGCTCGCGACTCGCCTCATATCGGAAATAGAGTATGTTCAGCTGAATTCATCATAAATAACTCCACTATCTTGCTTTCTCTAGATATGATCTGCTAGATCAAGAACTATATAGCTTACTAAATGAACACTATTTAAAGGAACACATGTTTCATAGTATAAGTATCTGTTGTATTCGTATCATAACTTGTTCCATATAATTCCTCTAATGGTTGTCTAAAAACACATGCAGGGGATAGCACAATCTGTTGGAAACTGGTATTTCGACCGAGTTCAAGTTCAAGCCATTGGTTGTCCTTACCCTTGTGACAAAACCTGCCATAATTTGGTTTTCAACTGATAGATTTATTGCCAGCAAGAAAAGATAGCTCTACATATAGAAAGAAAAGAAGAAAAAAAAAGCTTATTTCTTTGAAAATTACATGTAAACTATTGAAAGGTTTATTCAATTTTGAATGAGGTTCCTGCCTTAGGAATTTCCGCCATAGTATATTTTGTATTCTAGTTGAGAAGATTTTGCCTTCAGTTTTCAGCCTCATCCCTAATGGCCTTTCATTCATTCATTTATATGAGCACAGTTGATGAAACATTTCATCTTTCTTTATCTTCGGATTTAGATCATTGATGTTTGTGAGGTGACTATATAGGCTTTGTGAAATTTTGTGGCATTCTTGTGTGGCGTTTTCAAAATGTATCATGGGATGAAAAATGTAACTAACAGAATCATAAGAAAATGGAAACTAAAGCATGCTATTAATTAAATGAGTTACTACCTATACATGCTGGGATTCGAACATCTGACAACTGATTAAGCATACTAGTTTATTATATATAGACAGTTTTTTTCTCTTTTTTGTTGTTTAATATTTAAATTTCGGTAATGCTATAGGTACATTTTGCCCGATTAAATACAATCAAATCATTTATTTTTATGCTAAATAAAAGACTATTTTGATATTAAATAAAAAAATAGTATCGAAACGAACTTTTATTTGACATAAAAATAATCATTATTTTGACATGGAATAAATAACTTAGTTTGATAAAATATGTGTGTCTCTTATTTAAATTTTTTTTTTGGTGAGATTCATAATTTTTGGTGAGAATCTCTTGTTTAAATTTGAAGATACAAATACCGAACTATAATTTTTTCTGTCCTAAATTTTCAATACCATATCATAATCAACTTTATTAGAAAAATTTAAACTGATAAATTACACTAATATTTTTACTTGAGCAATATTGTAAAATAGGAATGAGGTATTTAAGGTAGCAATCACTAGGTGATGCAGTGGGAATTGAAAGTGCGCACATTTAGGCAAAATCTTTGTCCACCATTAAAAAAAGGTTGACATCAACTTCACCAATCTCCACAAAATCTTTTCTGGTTTCCCCCTTCTTTGTGCTTTCTAAACAATTTTTTGATAATAATAAATATTTCATTGACACAACTCATACACAAACACAACTTACCATGATTGCAATCAAATGCTTACCCACAAGACTTAGAGGATAGAGGAAACAACAGAGGCTTTAATTGGAGCAAAATTGTGGATTGTTTTTTGTTAACCAAAATTGATTTATTATTATTATAAAAGATCATTTTTTTTATTTTTTTTTCACTTTTTATCAATCACTCCTAATAAAAAAAAAAAGGAAGATATACTAAGGCATATATTATTCGTTGTTGTTAACAGTGATATAGAAAATGCTTTGACAAATATTTTAAAAATAGAAAATATAAAGATAAAAAATAGAGACAAAATCGAAAAAATAATTTATTTGGTTTGAACTTCTATTCCTATTTTTTCCAAAAAAAATAAAAAAAAAAATATTAAAAACGAAAGAAAGTGCAAATCAAATGTACCTCACATTTTCGTTTAGTTTTAAGAATATGAATACTTTATTTACTTTAATAATTTTATCTTAGAAAAGTAAATAGTGATTACCAATATGGTTACAAAAAAAATATATATGGCTGCAAAATAAATTAGAGTGGACAAATACACAAAAGAAGAGAAAATGTTAATGAAGAAGTCACCTTTATTGGGTTTCATAAAATGTGAAGAAGGTGGAAACCAAATTGATATAAAAAGAAGGCCATGTAGGTCACTTAGGGGAACAGTTTTAATTAGATGGTTAATTAGGTTTAATGTAATGTTTAGGGCCAACACAAATTAATGTGAAACCATTGGCATTGGGGCTCAATGCACGAGGCCCACTTCTTATTTATTCTCCCATGCTGTCTCTTCTTGTATCTCCCTTTTGAAAGAAAAGAGATACAAATCCATATGCTTCAGCTACACACAAAGTGCAATGTGACAATAACATCACATATATATGATGCAATAAATTAATATTTAAAACTAACACTAAGGGGAAAAGGAAAAAAAACCTTCACAAGTTGTTGTAGCAATATTTTAAACTAAACTTGTAATTCTGTATGTACGAAATAAGACTTTCAGCTTCTAATCAATGAAATATCGTTGACAAAGAAAATTTTTTCTATTACAATATAAGATTTTAGAAATTTCTAATAATATGTGGTGGTGTAGTTGTATAAGATTTCAGAGTTTAAATTCTATGAAAATTTTAAAAAAATCATATTAATACAGAAAATCACAAATACCTAATTAAATTAGGCTATTTATAATAACATGATAGAAAAAATATTAAAATATATTAAAACTATTTCTGTAAAATTTGGGTGGCTACAAAATCACACATAAATAAACAAAAAAAGTTTTTATCTATGAAATATATATTTTGTTTATGAAAATTACTCAAATAATGTTAACTGGAAATGCCAACTGAGTGCTGATATTTTAATAGTTTTGGCAAATCAAGTAAATTTTTTATGGATAATTTTTTTTCTTTATTCATAAATAATTTTATCGGCACTCGAATATTTTATAGATAATTTTCGTAATTTATTCAGATCCAAAACATATAAAAGAATATATAAATGAAGGAAGAAAATAAAGAAAAGAGTGGGTTGATGTCCTACTAAAGCAACAATGGGGGGAACAAGCTTTTTTCTTACCCATTGTTTTTAACAAACCAAATCTGAAACCTTCTCTCTCTCTCTTCCCCTTTCTTGAGGAATAATTATGCTCCCTTTGGCTTCTAACTCCAACCTTGCCTCTTGTTGCTGTTTCATATGCAATCATATTGGTGCCAGAAGAAAAGTGTTCCATCACAGTTTCATCTTATGGAAAATGCATCATAAGAACCACCCAACAAAGTTAGGCACTATGCATCATTGTTAGTGGCATCTTCACACTGGTTTTGTGAAAAAACAGATCAAAACCAAAAAAAAGAAGAAGAAAGTGTTCCTCAATGTTGTATTGCATTTTCTCTAGGTCTAGCTATATATACACATGCACAACTTCAAAAGGAAAAGTAGAATTGGAGGAAGATTATTTGAAAAAAAAAAAGATATTAAGATTATTAATGAATAACATGAAGTCAAATTATTAATTTTGAAGAGTAAAGTATATATATTTTGTATTTTGTAATTACACTAATAAGAGAGTGGTTTGAAATAGAGGAAAACTTAAAACAAAAATTCATTTCTTCCTTAATCAATTCTAGTTGCATGAATAATTAGTGATTTTGGAAATTATATAAAACAAAAAAATGTTACTTAATTAATTTTGATATCCCAAAGTCAAGTCTTCTGGATATATATGCACAAAATCAACTTGGTTATTATTTAAGTTCTTTAAATTTGATCAACCATGCATGCATGATAATAATAACTAAATTTGTCTTCATGTATCATGCAATCTATCTCAAATTGTGACCTATCTAATCTAAACTCGATCAATTTAAATAAACTCTAACCTATATATATCTAGTTGCAATGCATGAATATTTTGTTATTGTCATAAAGTATACATACATACACATAAAAATAATGCATATATTGTAACTTGGTTTGGACTATAGGATGATTGATTATGGAGTGTAAAATTGATGCTCATGCATGGTTTTGTTGAGTGTGGGAATTGCCATTGAAGGGAAAGGAGACAGTGCTGATGCTTTGCACATGACAAACCACATGCATGAATATACATATTTTAGTGTAATTTATTAAAGAGAGAATTAAAGAGAAAGAGAGACTAATTTTTCTTTACTTTCTTTTTTCCTTTTTTGGGGACAGTAAACTTTCATTGAGTAGAAATGCAAATATAGTAACAATACACAGTGACATACATTTATGCGTAAATATATTATACCTTTAATTTTTTTACAAAAAATCTATATTTTTTAACAACAAAGACTATATATAATTATAATTCTTTTCAAAATATATGAGGATGCAACTTCACATACACTATGGTTAAATTACATGTAACTATTGAGACAGTCATCAATATTTTTGTCATATAAAATCATTTCTTTTAAAAATTTAAATTGATAAAATAACACGTGAATAATTATATTTTAGACATATCTTTAACTATATATCTCTATTTTATTTTTTAAATATAATTTTGGGCTACTAAAAGGAGATCAAGATAGATAAGTAGTTGATTGCATGTTTACTTAAAGTTGGGCTAATGTCCTCGCTTTTGTGATCATAGTTGCTTAGTTCAATTCAGAAAAAAGTGGTGAAAAGATTCCAACGTTCCAAAACTTGCCAAAATAAGATGATGGACTATTTTTCTTGCTTGCAAGCTTCAAATCTCGTGTCCACTCTCAACGAACTTCCACTTGAATTCTTTTTTCTTTTTCAGTTTTTCTTTAATGTAATTTATTATTGTCATGACTCATGATGGTAGTACCTTTTTGGGCGTAAATAAATAATCATGATCATATATAAGTTCACCACACCTGCACGTAAATTAATTGATTTATTTTTTATAATTTAATTTGTTCAAATATTATATATATGTGTGTGTCCTTCCATTATTTATTTCATCATAAAATTTCCTTTATTTACTGAAAAAATTGCATATTTATTTGGATAATATTTTAAAAATACTCAAACTGTTTATATATATATATATATATATATATATATATATATATATATATAATAAGAAAGATTTGAGA
>JASCZI010241719.1:109820-137181 GCA_036250425.1 Stylosanthes scabra
CCAAAACAAATGCACCTATTTTAATTTTTTCCCAACGTTATATACTTATATTATTTCATTGATTCTGTTTGTGGACACATTGACAAAAAAAAGAGTGTGATAAGCCAGTAGTTAACTAATTTAATAATGATGGGTTCTATTCTATGGTAGGACATATATCATATTCAAGTGTTAATTATTATGATAATGCTGGTCCCATTTAAAAATGGAGGACAAATTAAGATTTTCAACTTTTCTGCCTATTGACATGTTTGATAATTGCAAGGTTAAGTATATCAAAGTGAAAATAAGTTATTAATTATTATACTCTAATGTTTAATTTCCCTTTAAGATATTTACAATACTTTGCACTTTAACTATATATGTAAAACAACCTTCAAGTTTTAATAAACTACTCTATTAGCTTTAGTAAAAAAAATAATAATAATTAAAGTCACCAAAAAAACTAGATATTTCCACTCAAACTTGTGTTTTACTTTTTTTAATCAATATTTCATTATTTGCCATATATTAATTACAGAACAATTTGTTCTTTAATTTTAAAAGATGTGTGTATCATCATATAATAAATTTTTAGGTTTTGCATTAGGTTGTGAAAATAAAGCACTGGAATTTTTTTTTTCAAAAAAGAATAGGAGTATATTCTCTTAGCCTTAATTAATAACCTTTAAAAAAAAGATAAAAAAAAACTTTAAAATTGATCCTCAATTATATATTTGGTACTAGTTTTTGAAACATTTGAATCAGAGTGATATGACAGTTTCTTACTATAAGCTAACATGAATACAAAACGATTACAATATTGTTTTTATTCAGAGACACAACCTAAAACCTTGTTTAACAAGAATAATATAATTAGTATTATTATTAACTTATTATGATCTAATAATAAAACCAACTTACTATTAATAGTCAAGATCTATCTCTATATGATCCAATTTCTCCTATTATGAAATCTCTTAATAAATTACTAGAAAGGGGAAAAGGGAAAATGTGAAAGGTTTCTTCAACTCTATGGTTTTTTATTACAAATATGGATGATGATAATTAAATATGGAAAACGTAGAAACATAAAACAAAGAGAGAAGGAAGATTGTCTAGTCTGTAAATTCCAAAGTGGAGACTATGACTTTAACTCATGTTTCTTTGTCTCTTCCATTTCTTTTTTCTCACTTTATTCCATCTTTGATCCTTATAAGCCCCACTCCACACGTTTGTTCTATATATTGAAAAATAATTTCATTAGATATCATATATTTATGGCTCTACCGGGTTGTCATTGCCACTACCAGATTATTAGTATATATTGTACCATTTATTTATATTATCATCAATATATTATATTAATTGTCACGTAAATTAAATAATACATATTTTAATTTTAATTAATTCATTTAAAGATATAATTAATTTAACTAAATTTTTTATTTAATTTTTTCATCCAAAATTCATTAATTAAAGAGACTAGTAGTTTCAATAATCGATGAATATTTTTCGAATTTAATTTTGATGTGTTGTTCATGTAAGTGTAAAGATGTTTTACACTTGCATCTAATTACATAAAGGAAAATCATAAAAAATAACTTCATTTTTCATTAACTCCATGATTAATCATCCAAAAACATGGATATTTGTTTTGGATGGATCCAAAAACACGAATATAAGAATCATCAAATTAAAGTCATATTTTTCTATAAAAATTTAGAACATCACGTACAATTTCAATGAAAAAGTGTATGTTACACATCAGTATAATTTATTTTTTTATAAGCACCAAGTTTACCAACTTGTTTTTATTGATTAATGTAAAAAACAAAAACTCAAATATACTAATTAATAAAGTGTATGTCCTACCAAAATTAATGCTTCGGGAGATTATATAATAATAATAATAATAATAATAATAATAATAATGATAATCTTGCAAAATTGTCCATTTGTTTATCACATGTTGTGGTGTATATATATGATGGTGTCAGCAAGAACAAGCAAGGAAAAAAAAAACGAATAAACAAGTATTGAAATCTAAAGACACAGAGAAAGATCAGATCTAAGTGTGTTTAGCTGGAATAAATGCAAAGCAGTTTACCACATAAGGCCGAACATCATACTTACTCGAAATTTTCCAAACTAGGGTTTCTGATGGTGTGGATCAAGCTGTCATCAATTTAATTATAGTATTAGATTTGGGGGGATGATGAGTTGTTGTTGGTACACAATCAAATGTATATCTGAATTGAATTCATAGATCATCAATGGCCCTATTACATACATTATAGTCTCCATCATAATTCTCTATGCTGTTCCAACACTTATGCACTGGCATGCATGACTTTGTTTTGAACTTTAGTTAAGTTTGGCTAAACCTATTCTCATCACATTTCTTTTTATTTTTAACAAATAAAGGATATAATACCCTAATGGGGCCAGCAAACTAGTTATTTAGATACTTTAACTCTTCCTATTTAACTATATGTCCTTTTTGTAACATATATGTATAATAATAATAATAATTAGTTGACATTATTATTATTGTTGTGCCCAGAGCCCTTCAAACAAATTGGATTGGTTCCTTAGCTCATAGGTAGTGGACCTTGGTAGAGATTATGAGAGCATTATGGTCCCCCCCTCCCCCCCTTTATTTTATTTTGCATATATATATATAGCATAGAAGTTTTGTCAAATAACTAAATAAGTACAATTAATATAATAATAATGAGTATAGTAATCAACTTGGTTGATCTAGTTATTAGTTCATTAGTTCGTTTAAATAAGTGTTGGTGGTTTGAATTTCATTTTATATATGCAACAATCCATTTGTCAATAACAAAATCTTAATGAAATTCAAATTCGCAATGAATTAATTTTTTTACATGTCTTGAATATTGTGAAGAAAAAAAAAAGAGTATACTGCTATATCCCATTTCACATAAATGACCTTATATATTCAGCTTAGAAGCATAAACATGAAAAATAGCTAGGATTGAAGAATGGTCTATCATTTTTGGCATTATTTTACTTTTGGCGGCACCCGTTAAGTGTTACTAATTAACAATTAGAATTGAAATAATTTATCAACTATTATTCACGAAATTTATTAATTAATGATATTTAATTAATTTGGTATAACTTCTATGTCAAATAAAATTGATTGATTTATATGTTGATTTGCCTTATCATAACCACTCAAACGAAAAAGAAAAAAAAAATACTAATTTCGACAAGAAGGATTATTAATATTTTTATTATAATATATTTGACAGAACTTGAAAAGACATTATGATACATAATTACATTTTATCCTGCATCATAGATCACGTTTCATTTCTTTATGGTTTTTGTGCATGTTGATGGCCACACATACATAAACCTATTAGGCCAAATAAAACCCTTTTTAGTTCCCCTCCCCCCAAAAAAAAAATTTTATATTCTTAAGCATAATTTACTCCCTCAATCATGTGAAGACATCTGGCCATAAGGAAGACATAGACCCTCATCAAAATAATAATTTAATAATAACTTTTTCTAATTAAAAAAAATAACTAGGAAATTAATTAAGAGAGGGTGTGCTACTATATATATGGGGTGGGAGAGATCATTAAGAGTTATTAAAATAAACTAGATTTCTAGGTTCCAACCAACCATAAATTGAAAATAATAATAAGACCTTATTAAAATAAACTAGACATTGTGGACATGTCGCCCACCCTCACGGCAAATCAAAAACCCTTCTTCCATTTGCTTTTAATTTTCTTCTCTTTTGTTTTTTCTTCTAATTTAATTTATTATATATAATATCTAACATATTTCATTCTTCATTTTTAAGCATTAATTAATAATAGTAAATTAATTAAAAAGAGTCTATATATATATACAAGGAGGATATAGTGGCGGCTTTTGTTTTCGTTTGTTGACAGAGAGGTGAGTTTTTCTTTCAACATTGAATGGAAGAAGAAATAATGGTGATGGGAACATTGGAGCAGCTAAGTAGTGTATCTCCTCTTTCATCATCATCATCTTCATCTTCTCCCACCACTCATGATAATAATAACATTAATAGTAGCATAAATAACCACCCTTCTTCTTCTTCATCTTCTTGTTCATCACTTTGTGTCTCAAATGTCTCAACAAAAAGAACCGATTTGAGCACCGACCTCAGACTTGGCCTTAGCCTCTCTCCTTCTCAACAATTGCCTTCCATTTCATCGCAACAAATAAGGTACAAAATTTTTTTTCTCGATAAGTTTTCATCTCACAAAAACTTAAAATAGAGGTCAGATAATTTTCTATAAAAAAATATTAATAAAAATCAAAAACTTTCTAAAACAAATAAATTAAAATTACATAGTACACTTTCATACTCCGAGAACACACCTTTAGTCATTCTGATTTTTCATATTTTTTCTCCCGTCATTTAATGTACTTAATATATTTAAATATATAATAAATTAATTTTTAATTAATAACTAATTAATTAATGTATATATGTGTAGGGAGCATAGAAGTTTTGATTGCTGGCCACCGGTGAAGTCAACGTTGAGAAGCACCCTGGTTGAGAAAAGTCAAACAACATCATCATCATCATCTCTGTTTGTGAAAGTGTACATGGAAGGCATCCCCATAGGTAGGAAGCTGAATCTGCGGGCACACCATAGTTACCATGCTCTTGTTAAAGCTCTTTCTCACATGTTCAAGACCACCATACTCTGTAAGCAAATTAATTTAAACAACTAATTAACTATCAATCTATAAATATCTTATTAGCTTGAAATAAATCAATTTTTTTTTTCTTCTTTTCTTTTCTTTAATTAGGCCCTGGCTCTCATCAATTGCCGCTAAAGTCTGGGAATGTTCATGTTCTTACTTATGAGGATCAAGAAGGAGATTGGATGATGGTTGGAGATGTACCATGGGAGTAAGTTTATAAATTAAATTAATCTTGTTCAAAATTTGGTGAAATATATAATTCACTGATGCATAGTTCCAAATATAATTAATAATATTATCATAGGCAACATTAATTAATTAATTTATCCATTTTATTTTAGCATTATTTTGAACATTTCTCATTGTTGTGTTTTATATAATTATTATATACAGGATGTTCTTGACAAGTGTGAAGAAGCTGAAGATCACAAGAGCTGACAGATGCTAAGCTAGCTAATAGTTTTTTTTTTTTTAAGTGACTATTAATTAATTATTTAATTAATTAATTTAGCGGGTGGTGAAAAAACAGTAGAGATATATATCCATAAGGGAACAACGGCTTTTCCATGATTAATTATCATCATTTATTTACACCCCCAAAAAAAAAATGTATAGCTTCTTAGCTAATTGCTAATTCATTAATCATATAGCTATATATTGTATCTATTTGTCTCTTAGTCTCTCTCTCTGCTTTATGGTGGATTCTCCTAACTATAGATATCCACCTTATTATAGCTTATTAACTATTTAACTTTTGTAGCCATATATGGATTAATATTTCACCTGGCTCCCACTCACCAATTTTGCCAAAAAAATCAAAGATAGATGTCTCTCTTTTTATGATATGGATCTATTATTCTAAATATTTTAATTAGCTTGTCCTTTGAAGCTAGCTAGATAGCTATCTAGCAAGCATGCATGCATCAAATGTTATTTGTTATTATTAATTATTTTAGCAATATTTTGATATATATATTATTGAAACATTATATATAGGTGTTACAAAATATACAATAATTTAGTGATTTTAGCCGTTAATTTTAATTATAAAATAATTTTAAAATATATATAAATTAAAAAAAATGATTAAAATCACTAAATACAAAATACATATGTAATTTAACTCATATTTAATATGTATTTTATATTTCAATACGTATTATACACCGATGACTGATTTTGATGTGCACCTAGCATAACTCACTATTATTACATGCATTTATATTAATTACTTTCCTATAATAATCTTACCCACAACCACAACTTGAAGTACCAAATACTCAACCAACCAACCAAACCACATACATGTGTTTCAATAAAAAAGACTTTTATGAAATAAAGCTAAGACCAGAGTGAAACAATGAAAAAGCTAATTAATTAAGTAAAGCTGTTCATGATTTGCCTATAGAGTGTGTATACGTATGTGGTTTGAATTTGATTTTGCTTGGCTTTGTTGGGTACAACATAATGGCAATGTGTGTCCACAACGCTCGTGTCAAGAACAGTGGTTTTGCTTTCATTTTCGTTGATTACTGAACAAGATTCTAACTGAATTAAATAATAAATGCTCATCATCATATTCATACATATCATACCCCAATTTAATTATTTAAAAAATATATATTAAACACATGTCCGTAATATATGTGAACTGATCTTACTTGATTGTTGATGAAACATTCACCAACTGACAATGATGCAACATCTCGGACAATCATTGATGCCCACTTTAATTTCCAATAGTTTGAATTCTTACACAAGAATGAAAAGATATAGTTCAACTTTTACGAGGAGGAGTCAAATAACAGTTACACTTGTATATATAATGTCAAACATTGGAGACATTTTTCGTTAGTTGAATAATTGAATTATTATTTTTAAATATTAAATTGAAGAACAAACCTATAAATGAAAGCAATAAGGCTAACAAGTTGCCAGGGATCCTCCTATCCATATGATATCGTTCTCTCAAAACTCAAAAGTCATACCTATTTAAATCAATATTTTCTGTAATGGAGCTGGAGAATAATAAAGATTCAAGTAGCAAAGGTTTTGGGTTATAATTCAAGGTACTCAGTCACTTACTTGTTAAGAAATTAAAATAAAAATCTTGTTGAAATGATAAATTTTTTATTATTTTTTGAATATATTGAATATATAAAAGAATTATTGTTGTCTTCTAAAATAAATTAGCTAAATCCATAATTGAAATAGATATAACTTTTGTAGTTCAATTTATTTCATTAAAAAGATGACATATTTTGACAAATGACAACACTAATAATTTTGCTCCACTTCACTAGGGAAATTACTATGTTTTGTATTGATTTATATTAATAGGCCCAAAAAAAAAAGAAGAAAGACGCAATATCATAATATGTGGGCTTACTTGATATACTGAGAACTATTTGGGCCTCAGGCCCAAATAATACGTTATAAAGCCGTTGACACGACAAAAATCAAGAGAGAGATGTTAGACCCAAACTCCAAAAAAAAAGTGACGGTGTTAATCGGACGGAAGTGGAGTTAAATGAATGCATTGTTCTGAAAACCGGTTCGGACCGGAAGGTCGAACCGGTTCAACCGTCGATCCGGTTTTAAAAGCGGATCGGTTTATATGCTGGAACCGCCAGTTCAGAAACCGCGTGAAAACCGTCGAATCGGCCGGTTCCGGACGGTTGAACCGAACTGGGACCCAGCCGGTTTTCTGAAGGAGCACACAAACGACGTCGTTTCACTCTTTTTTTTTTTAAAAAAAAGATTCATTAAGCTCGAGCCTTAGCCCTTACGCAATTGCCTTTGCCTCCCACATTCCCTTCTTCTGAAAACGGCAGAACCCTAGCCCATCCCCCATCTTCATCGACGCCGCCACTCCGTCGCCGCCGCCACTCCATCACCGCCGCTTCTCCATCGCCGCCGGCTTCTCCCTTGTCTTCCTCGCTTCTCCATCGCTGCCGGCTTCTCCCTTGTCTCCCTCACTTCTCCATCGCCGTCGCACAAACCGTCAGCGCCGTCCTCTTCTTGCAGTGTGAATCTTCGAAATTCCAATTCATCCGATTCGAATGCAGTGTGAAGAGAAATCTTTGGAGCCTAAACTGAAATTCGCGGTTAGACGATTTACCTCAGCCTCATCCTCATCGTTATTGTTGAGTGCATCAGCATAATGAAAACCCCAGCTTCAGCTTTCTACAGAAACCCCGTTAAGTTCAGAATGTAACTTACTTCCTTACTTCATCATGTTGATGCATTCATTCATCCATTCATTGTTGATGTATGTGTGTTTTGGATGCAGGCCGACTTCGGAGAATCTGGTGCCGATTCGATTGGACATAGAAATCGACGGTCAGCGATACAAAGACGCTTTCACTTGGAACCCTTCCGATCCCGATTCCGAGGTCGTCCTCTTCGCCAAGAGAACCGTTAAGGACCTCAAGCTCCCTCCCGCTTTCGTCACCCAAATTGCCCAATCCATTCAGTCTCACCTCGCCGATTTCCGTTCCTACGAAGGCCAAGACATGTACGCCGGCGACAAAATCATTCCTATCAAGGTCGTCTTCTCTCTCCGTTCTCATTCTCGTTTAATTTTCACGCTTGCGTTTTAATTCAACTCGTTCTTCTTCGTAATTTCAGCTTGATCTTCGTGTGAATCATACTCTAGTGAAGGACCAGTTCTTATGGGTAATATTGCTGTTGCTATTGTTGTTGTCATTTTATCTGATTTTGTGTTGTATATCTAACCTAATTGAGTTTCTAGGACTTGAACAATTTCGAGAGTGATCCTGAAGAATTTGCCAGAATCTTCTGCAAAGACATGGCCATTGAAGACCCCGAGGTTGGAGTAAGTATATCTATGATCTATCTATCTATCTATCTATCTCAATTGCTAATTCAATTAGATTGTGCTACTAGTAGTATAGTATCCATTATTGTGTAGTGTGGACATTGGTTCTTGTTTCATTCCTGAAATACTACTGTCTTCCTTGTAAATAAGAACACAGATACTCTTGGATGGTGAAAACTTAATAAACTGAAACATGTGTTTGTTTTGCAGCCAGCAATTGCCTTTGCTATAAGGGAGCAGCTTTATGAGGTCAATGTTTCTTTTTGCTAAGTGTTATTATCATGTTTGTGTGTTACATATCGTTATGGTTAACATAAATTGTTTGTGTGTTTGTTTGCATATTTATTAGATTGCAATTCAAAGTGTGGTTTCTGCAAGAGAAAGCAGATTGAGCAAGAAGGGTCGTCGAGGGGGTGAATATACTCCAGTCAGGTATTCAATCCATTTATTTCCCAGTTCGGTTGCATTACATGATTACTCCAAGCGAGGATATTATGTCCCTGATGCTTTGTTTCATTGCTGCTTGCTCTATTAACAGCAAAGGAGGTGCTGTGGCAGTGGACTTGGTCAAGTTATTTGGTCCAAAATCTAGTGTAGTTCGGTGAGTCTATTTAGTATGTGTGGTGCACTTTTCTTTGCTAAGATAAGATAACTTAATGCTGATTTGTTATGTGATCATCTAACCACACTATGGTGCACATTGTCATGGTATTGCTGCAGTTAAAATGCTAATTGAAATGACATATGATTAGAGTTAATTTGTAATAGCAAGTTTTATTTGCTTTTGAAATCCAAAATCTTGGATATAGAAATAGATTGTCTCGTGCCTTATGTCCTACCAATGGTTTTGAAGTTACAAGAAGTTAAAACCAAACATGCCAGACGGCTTCGCTATTGGCATCAGGATTATACTAGCAAAAGCATATTAGCAGTTGCATAAGGCGACGTATTTTACATATAGCATATGTTTCTGCAGTTAAGAAATGAATAAAGTGCAGATATCAACAAGTGAGAAAAAAACAGTGGAGATGATGTCCTATAATAAAAGAATCTTGACCTGAACTGGGAATATGCTCCCTCGGAAAACTGGACTTGGCTGTTATGGAACTTGAGTACTTGACTCTTTGAACATAGAAAACTACATTGTCTTTATTAATTGTTTGCACATATTTTTGTTTATAATTCTGTTTGATGGTCCATTTTATACTTTTTGAGCAATTTTCAAAGAGAAAAATTTAATGCATGGATAATGTTTTTTAAAAACATGGTTGACACTCTTAATAAATTCATCTTCAGAACTAATTTAAGCGTGGAAGTTTATTTTTTCTAGAACACAAACTAATCTTCAAGTTTTGTATGCATACTCTCCTATAGTGGTACTCACAAGATTCAAAATGGAATAGTCACTGACTTGCAGTGTTTTTTCCTTTGTTGTATCAGGAAAAGAAAGGAATGGGACGTGTATGAACCTATCGTGGACCTTCTTTCTAATGAAGAAGTTGATGCCCTTGAAGCAAAAGAAGAACGGAATTTCAGGTGAATTGACAACATTGCTTATTAGAAGGGTAGTATAGTTCTATTGGAACCTATATTAGAGGGAAGCATTTCCAGGTTATTATTGTACTGGTTGGGAGTTGGTTTTGTAGGATTAGGAAATGAAATCAACATGTCAGCATACACTACCATATTAGGTTGTAGGCTTGTAGTGCAAAGACACTAATCAGTAATTAGCAATTACGCATCAAGGCCAAATTAAAAAAGAAACTAATTACATCTTATTTGCATAGTATGTAGGGTAAACTACATTGATCTTCTACAATATTAAATGTTATTACACAATTATACACTTATCTTCCATGCAATTTAAGTTATATGAAACATGGGGTAGCATGTGAAATAAAACCTCTTAATATATATATATATGCACCCTTTACTCTTTTCCAATCTGGGGGCAAAAGAAGGGCACATTTTTTCCCCTGATTATTTTTTAATACCATCTATAACTATTTTATTATCTAATACTTTAATCATTATTTCCAATTAATTTCATAAGAGCCTTCTAACCCTACACAAATGAAAAAATGGAAGTAGGGCAGTCTTCTAAGGTGTGCAATATCTCATAACAGTAGAGACATAGGGTTTCAATTTTCAATGCTAAGTAAAGCTAGGATGAAGAAACAAGCACCAAAGCAATATGAAGCAGTGATATGTTGAGAAATCAAAATCCTACATTCTCTCCCACATGCCTGGAAAAAATGGGAATATCTATGATAAAATAAAACAAAATGTGGGGTTGATCCTATCCCAACTGAGGTTGGCAGGGCCAATGTGTAAAGACAGACTCAGTGGCCCCCCATTTCTGTCACTGTAGAGAAAATGTCCATACATACAGTATTGAAGATATTGCTCCACTACTCATCTCTCGAGGAAGGTAAAGAACGGATCACGTGGGCTTGTTTCTCTGCATTTCAGCGCTGAAAGGAACAGGAGGAAGACAGAACTAATTGAACAATAATCCTCATCATCAACAAATATCTTCAACTCATTCCAATGTAGAAGGGGAAATTGAAATGAAAATATTCTGGTCATGAATAAACTTTACTTACAACCATTTGTTGGTTTGCGTTGAATTATAATGTAAGTAGGAGTACAATATATTGTACTCCTGTTTATAACAATATACTCCTATTTAAATTATAATTCTCTAATTGAATTAGGCTCAATACTAATCTTAACAACTTGCCATCTAGTAGAAGAGGCATTTATTAGCACCATTATATGATGTCTTTGCTTTAATTAATCCATATGTTCATCAACCTTGATATTTTGTGTTCAAGGTTCACTTTGATGGCTGAGTTTAATTTTGATGCACTAATTACATTCATTATTTTTGATAATGTGATAATATTTAATTTGATTTATGTGTAAAACTGTTTTATATTTACGGTGCATGAAATTATATTTGTGTATTTTTTTTTTTACTAGGTATGCTTGTGCATGCCATTATTTTAAGGTGCTAAATATAAACCATTAGTATCTAATCTAATCAATCAAATGATTGAAATCAATCTAATGATTGAAATCAATCTTTGAATAGGATAAATTATGTTAATAAAAAATCTATATGTACATTAAAAATTCATTGTAAAGTTAGTTATTATAAATTTTTATAATTATGTGTTATTTTATACCTTTTTAATGTATATTTTTAAACATATATTTTATTCAAATGATTTATTTTGTGTGCTCACATAATTTGGTATAAAACAAAACTTTGATCGTACTATTTTTTATTTTAATATTATATAATTTTAAAATATAAGAAATATTATTTATTGATTATACTTTTTCTACAATTCAAAATTTTTGAATTTTGACAAGCTTAAATATTTTTTATAAAAGTAAGATTCACATATTTAATATTGCATATATAGTAATGATTTTCAAGCTTGATTTATTCAAATTTACAATTTACTTGCTTTTTTTTTGGGTGTCTTACAATTTACTTGCTTTGGCATTTCATACATACCAATTAGGATCAGAAATAATTAAAATAGAATAACTTTTAAACGAAATTATTAAGTTTATCAAAATAATTTAAAAAATTGAATTATTAAGATTGATATGCAAATCAATCCAACAAATATGATCATTATTTTTTAGATCTAATCGAATCAACCTAATCAAAGCAAATCAAATCTTCTACTATTCTTCTTCTTCTAAATAAATCCAATCTAATTTTGAGGACTGGAAAGTTGACTTCTCAAAAAAAAAAAAATGAGAGAGAGAAAGAAAAGATTGAAAAGTGACTTTCTTTTCCCATTAAAATCTCGCCATGATTTTTGTTCATCAATCACGGGGATTCCCTATAAACAACACATGGAAATGAAAATACAAAAGAAAAAGAAAAATGAAAATGGGCAGTGAATACTGAATGATTCATCCATCCATCCATCCATCATTTCATACCCCTTCCCCTCCCTATTCAGCCAATTTCTACAATCATGATGATGATGATGATGATTAATTACATTCATTCATACCACAAAACCAAGCATCTAATACGTACCATATGCAACTCCGAGCTTAATTAATACATACACTAATTAGCATAAGAAAAAAAAACACTTGCTAATTGCTGCTGCACTTTCTCTGAACTTGGATGATTATGGAAGAAAAGAAGAGAAGACTGGTCAAGAGGAGGTTATGTTGCAGTGTTGTTGTGATTTTGACTTATCTAATATTGACCACATTACACGAACATCTTCATACCCACATGCCATCACTTCTCCATGCAGATCCATCACACTCTTCTCTTCCACTGCAAAATTCAATTAATTAATTAATTAGCTTCAATAATACTGAGACATACCCAGTTTAGTTGGGATAGATCTTGAAGAGAAATTAAGAAACACAAACCTGTTTGAGACTTCTTGTTATTGCTGTGTTCCCTTGGAGGTTGGTTGTTGAAGAAAGTGCAAGCTTTCTTGAATGGTGTTGCTATGGTCTTCTTCCAAGATGCCATAATTTCAATTGCTATCAAATCCCTTTGCAATGGAGAATATTAATATGGATATGGATGTGTGTTTGTGTGGTAATTGAGAGAGAAACAGGAAGACAGAGAGAAAAGAGAAGAGAGGAGCAAGATCCGTGAGAAGAGTATTGTGTTGTTGGATTTGAATGGAATGGAATGGAATGAGAAACAAGTAAATGAAGACACTGCCCTTTTATTATCTGAGAGTCATAGGCTAAGGGGAAAAAAGTTAGAGGGGGTCGGCTACTGAACCAAAGCACATGCTGCACGCCCCTTCTCACTCACACTCACATGTCAATTCTTTTTCACTACCACCACTATTAATTTTTCATTATTTCCTCCTCTATTTTACCTTTTATTATAGAAAGACTAGGATATTAACGCATTATGATCAAGGAAATCAACGCATAGTATGAATAATAATTCATATAAATTTTAAATGATAACTTAATATTGGATATATGAATTATAAGTAATAATTTATATAAATTTTAAATAATAACTTAATTATTAATTCTCTAACATTAATTTTGTAATATATTAAAAAATATTAAATAATTTAACATATTTAATTAAATTATAATCTAATAATTTAGAATGCGAATTTTATGTAAAGTTAATTACACATGGATTTTTCATATATTTCTCTTCTATTTTACATGTTATATTCCACATTTTTCTCTTCTTGTTATATGATTGCTGTAAAAAAAATTTTATTATTTTATAATACGATAATTAAACTTTTTTATTATAATATATATTTTTTAATTCAGAAATGCTGTGCTATTTTGACTATTTGAGGGTAGAATTGAATTGAATGAATTAATTAATTGAATCCACTTTAACCCTCTTTCTTTTTTCTTTTGTTTACCTTGGCTTCTTGTTATCTTCATCATCTCTCCTCAAATAAGTTAGCCTATGCCCTTTTCGTGGAAGGCCTATTAACTACTTATTAGTCACATGTGTATGTCCTCCTTCCTCTCTTTGCCTTTCTAGTTTCCTTCTTCCTACCAACAAGTACCAAACCTTGTTTTTCATGTGAAAGATATTTATATCGCCATGTATCAAAGGTGAAAACTGAAAACCCAAAACCAATAGTCATGGACACACTAAAATCCTGCTGACTTATTTTTTTTTAAAAAAAAAAAACTAAATTTTGGTATAATTCTATGTGAAATATATGGCTAAATTTAAGAAAAGAAGTATAAATATATATTGAACTTTTTTGGGTCTCTATCTATAACGTGGATTGTTGATGATGTACATGCATTTTCAATGTAGAAAACTATAACTGACATTACTCTTTTTTCGGTGATGGCATGTTTTATTATTTACATTCATTCATGTTGATGATGATATCATTATGATATGGGATCAGATATTGAGATGCATGGACAAGAATGGTAGATATGATAAAAATGCAGAATTGTCTTTTGTGACATTTTTATCTATCTAATGGGCCTGGGAAGGGGCAAAGCAAAACAATGTTGCTGTGATTATATTGTTTTGAGCGGAAGAGGGACCCCTATAATATTATGCATTGCATCTCTGAAAACATTCTGAGTCCTTTTAACTTGTTGTAATTGAAATGAGTGAATGTGAGAGTGAGAGTGAGAGAGAGAGAGAAGCCATTGATGAGACAAAGGCTTAGTTACCCATTTCATCATGGCATGTGACACTGATGTGTTTTTGGGAATGGGAACGTGGAACTATGAACAACACAAGATAACCCCAAAATATAACACCCAACCCCCCTTTGTGGGGTTTTCAATATTCCTGAGCCATTTCATTTTCAAGCCCCATGTAGCTAGTAGCGTACTACCATATTACCCTAAGTTTTTACATAAAATACCCATAATATCTATTTAGAATTTTAGATTAAATAATCAAACTTCTCATGGGTTTATTTAAATAAGTATTAGTAATTTAAATTTTATCTTGTGCATTTAACCACTTATTTATTGGTAGCGTACAAATTAATTTTAGCTTGTCAATTTTTTTTTTTTATAAGAGACGGGCATAAGTCCAAAAGAACTACACAGAAACTATTCGGCTGAAAGACAAGACAGCCCGTATCAGCAATAAAAGAAGTAACAAAAAAGGAAGGTGATTAAAAATATGACAACCAAAGGATAGCTTGTGACCATTAGCTGCCAGACGATCCGCACAACTATTGGCTTCTCTGAACTTGTGGTGAATTTCACAGAAATTAAACTCACTACAACGATGTAGAATTGCAGTAGAGATAGCGTTAGTAGCATGTAAAGAAGAACCTGTCTTAGCACAAAGAGCAGCCACCACCTTTAAATCAACCTCTATACTCAAATGAGTTATGTTCAAGCTAATAGGCAGGTCCACTCCAAATAAGACACCCCAGAGCTCAGCTGTAGTAACAGTGCAGGTACCAATGTTAGCACTAAAGCAAGTTAAGAGATGGCCTTCATGATCTCTAAGAATCCCACCACAAGCAGCTTGTCAACCATCCGAGTTCAGTTTGATGTAAGGCGTGTTTGGAGGATTCCAACAAATATGCTTCTCAATGAAAGAACCAACAGACTTTCTTGATCTCATAACTTCACTTTGAGTAAAGTGATAGTCCTTGGCAAGATGAATGGCTGCTAGAAAAATGGAGTCTTCACTGGCAGCTTTGTCAGGTTCGAAAATAAGATTATTCCTGCGATACCACAAGGAGTTCATGGTGCAGATAAAAGTAAGGGGTCAAGGAACACATTGGTAAGTGGATTGAGAAAAAATATTTTCCAGCAGCCAATCATGAAGAGGTTTGCTGAAAAAATACTCTTGGCTCAATGAGTTATTTATGCTCTTCCTTGTTTTAATAGCAACTCTACAGTCACGAAGAACATGGAGCATAGTTTCAGAAGAGGAACCACAAGCACCATAAGAATCATCTTCCGTCATTTGTCTACGGTACCACTTTTCATTTGTAAGCAAAGCATTATTCGCAACTAGCCAAGTGAAGGCGCGAAGTCTTTGAGGAATAGTGCAACTCCAAATCTTTTTGTAAAGATCAGCGGCTGGTGCTTGGCTGAGTTCCAAATAGAGGGAGGAAGCTGATTTGAGAGTGAATTCACCATTTGGATTAAGCAACCAAGCAATGTTATCAACCCCCAAGCTCGGTTCTGGGCACTTAGTAGCAGCAAAAATGGGATCCCAATCTCTCCCAAGTAAATTATGAATTCTGTCATAATCCCAATTATTATTGACAAAAAAATTAGCAACAGTTTCAGCCAAATTTAGCATAGATTGATCTTGAATACTAAAATCTGCTAACCTATGCACTCCTGGAATCCAGTGGTTAGTCCAGAAAAGAACCGTAGTCCCATTGCCCAATCTCCAGATTAAATTCTTCTGAAACAAAGGCCAAACATGATTAATACACTTCCAAACATTGGAGCACGATTGAGGTTTTCTGATGCTAGGAAGCAAATCACTCCGACAACCGTACTTGCTACGAAGAACCTGAACCCAAAAAGTATCACAATTATGAATCAAATTCCAGGCCAATTTCATCATGTTTGAATTATTTAAAGTTTTGGCAGACTTTAAACCCAAACCCCCATTAGCTTTCGGGAGGCAGATCTGATCCCAACTGATAAGATGAGTTTTCCTGTCAGTGAGAGTACTTCCCCAGATGAAATCTCTACAGATTTTGTCAATCCTATCACAAATACTGACAGGCAGCTTCATAGTTTGCATAACATAAGCTGGAATAGTGGCAAGGGCTAATTGAGTGAGAGTGATTCTGCCCGCAAGAGAGAGATTGCGGGACTTCCAGAAGCTTAATTTGCTACTCATCCTATCAAGGATGAATTGAAAGTCTTCCTTCTTGGGTCAATCATGAAGAAGTGGAACACCCAAATACTTGCCAAGGTTTGCAGTAAGGCGCATACCAAGAGCATTACTCAGTTCAACCTTTATGTTGTAAGCAACATTTCTAGAGAAGAAGACACAGGATTTCTCAAAGCTTACTTTCTGACAAGATGTTTTGCAGAAGAGATCAAGAATTCCGCTCATGATTTCCACTTGATCCAAAGATGCTTTGCCAAACAACACAATATCATCGACAAAACACAGATGAGATAGAGCCGGTCCACCTCTATTGAGAGTAATCGGTTTCCACAAATCATGGGCAACAGCTACTGAAATAACTATTGGGACAATCGTTCCAAACATAAAACAAAGAGATAAGGCGATAGAGGATCACCCTGTCGAATACCACGAGAAGGAGGAAACGTAGCAGAAGGAGTCCCATTCCAAAGAAGTTGCATCTCTGCTGTAGAGTAACGGTGATCAATCAAACTGATTAAAGACTGTGGCAGCCCGGCTTCAACCAAAGTATCATGAAGAAAGCTCCAATTCAAGTGATCATATGTCTTTTCCAGATCTATTTTAACAGCCATGTAACCAACATTACCCTTCTTAGAGTTCATAGAATGGATGACCTCCTGAGCAAGAATAATATTATCTGCACTTTGTCTTCCTGAAATGAAAGCACACTAAGATTTGCTAATAAGAGAAGGCATCACTGACTTCAGCCGTAAAGCAATAATCTTCGTGATGAGCTTGTACGAGACATTACATAATCCAATAGGCCGAAAATGGTTAAAATTTTTTGGATTGTCAAATTGGCGAATAGTAAATATATATATATATATATATATATCTATTTTAAAATATAAATTTTATTTTATTTATTGTAACTCAAATTTTATATACTAAATTTTATTATTTTATATTTAAAATTTTTGTGCTACACTTTATTATTTTTGTGCTTAACTTATGGACCTATTAGACGTAAAAATATATAGATGAGTGTATACACACCTAAATTTATTATATCTATTAAACTTTTAATTTTAATTTTTTAATTAAAATGGGCATTATATCAAAGAAGAATCTAAATTATCGTAATTTGTATCTAAGAAAAACCAATTCTCAATTGACAAATTGAATTGTAACATTATGAAACATAAATTTTTTACTTAATCTATCTAGAAAATTTTAATTTTTTTTCTAACTGTTTTGATATAACAAGGTATATTATTCGATGACTGATAGTTATACTTGAGACTTGAGAGATATTTGTTAAAACTTCAAATAAAGTGAACAGTAATATTTTATGAAAACAAAAACCTAAATATTTTATATTAAAATACTAAGATTCATTTGTTTGACTTATTGTTTGTGGAATTGTGGTCTTCTCTAACCACTCTAGCACACAATATCTAGATTGTAGACTAAAATTAAGGAGTAATTTCCAATCGAGTGTGAAGTGTGAACATGGAGTGACGGTGCCGTTGAGTTGAGATTCTAATAATCATGTGTTGAACAAAAAGACCGACACTGTTATCTTCCCAATGCTGCTGCTAATTTGGTTTGAGATTAGATTAATCAGAATCCCTTTAAAGTGTGTCTGATCATTGGTTCTATCAACTTAAATTACTACTAATAGATTATTATCGTTAAGAAATTCTGGTGGCGTTGAATGTTATAAAAATCGAGAGCCCAAATATATTGCCATATCTTTGAGTATCTACAAGCCCATGATATAATGCAATCTTAAGAAAGTGACATATCCACACATACATTTGCATTAATTTTAATTCTTTTTTACTATGGATGATGGTGCTATATCCGAGGCCAAGGTCAAATAATTATAATTATATTATGTGAAAAATAGTACATGAATTTCTAAGGACATCACATTCACATACGTATTATGTAAAATAAAATAATTCCCATAATGCAAAAAACTCAGTAATGTAAGTATATGTAACACAGTAGCAACGGTTTTATCATGCAGTTTATGTTTAAATTTTTTTTTAGAAGTTCTATTTAGATATATTATAACTAAGTTTATTCCTCTTCACATGCAATGTATCATGTGAGTGACAACTGAACAGTGAAAAATGATTGCTGGGGATGATTATAGTTTTTGTTTTATTTTCTCTTTTTTAAGATATTATTCTAGTTTATAAGAGCAAAATCAAATTAAACATCATTTTCATTTTTCAAAAGTGACACGTTTGATTATTAACAACGAATTGAGATTATTGGCAGATGTTTTCCACGTGTCCACTGTGCACACACTTCATGTTCGGACATTAAAATGTCGGTCCTACATTTCCTCTAAATAAAAAATATCCCATGTGCACCTTTTTCTATTTACAACCTATTTATTTATGATACATCCCTTCTCTTTTTTAATTTAATTTTCCCTTAACCATTATTTTATTTCCAAAGGCAGACCAATGAAAAAACCTCTGAAACTTTTTATTGAAAGATCTTTAATTTCAAGATTAAAATAAAATAATATGATGATAAAAAATATAAATAATCAATAATTTTATAATCAATAAATTAGCTAATAAAAAATAGATAATTATTATTTATAGAACATTCACAATTAAAAGTCATAGAATATTTGGAACCTAAAGCAACTATTAACTAATTTTTTAGAAGCAGAACATTCGAAATCTAAAAAAATAGAATATTCAATTTAAATTATTAACTGATTTTTTATTGATTACTATATTACGATTATTCGACCTTTGTCAACAATTACTATAAAAAAAAGTAAGTGAAAATTAGGTCTTAAAAGATTTTGATCTCAAACTAATTGATCCTCTAAGAAAAAATGTTAATTAGGTCTTTTATGATAGTAAACGATAGATACGCTATGTTTTTTCATCTATGGATAGTATAAAATGAAACAAAATTACTCATATGTTTTGTTATTTATAGTGATGTGTCATGTTGGACAGTAAAATATTCAGTAGTTTTAGGGTAGAATTTGAACTTTTAACACTTATTTAAATAAGCTAGTAAATTAATTACTAAATCAATCCAAATGATGATGAGATTTGTAAATTTAATTAACGTGATGAATTGATAAAAACTAAAAAGACATGACTTATTCACTGTCTAATATTGTAGAGGACCTAACCGATACTTAGTAAGAAAATTGATGAGGTGCAAATGTTGGGTCTGGTTACATTTGGTGGCCCATTTGTATGATAGTAAAAGTAGAGTCTATTATATATGGCCTTTAATGGGTCAAATAAGACGGATCGGGAAAGGAGTGTGGAGTGTGGACCAACAACAACTATTTGGCATTCACCAAAAACATTGGGAAACATGGATTCAACAACACCATAGCAAATACTGCAAAACCATTATTCTGCTATTATTTTACCCATATGCTTGTCCTTACATGAACTTATGGGTCACATTTATATAATTGTGTCTCTCTTGTCTCCTTAAAGCAGTGGTTTATTATCCATCACAAGTGATAAGAGATTTAGATTATTTAAATGTTTAATTTCATATTTGAATTTTAAAAATAATATGTATATAGAAGGAGTTGTGATCACATCAAATCTTTTAAAAGAAACACTCAATAAGACATAAGAAATTAGTCTGACTTGTCGAATCTAGAATATTTTATATGGTAATATTAGATGTACCATTGTACATATATATACACATCATTTGATAATACAGAAAAATATAAACATTAGCACAGAACTAGAAATTTTTCTGTGCTAATATTTACTTTTTTTCGTATTGATAAATAATGTGTACAAGTATGTACAATGACATATAAATTTATTCCTTTATATATATTAAAAAAAAAAGCAGTGGCTCATTATCCCCCACATATCCACTACTTTTCTTTCATTAAGATCCTTTTTCGTTACCCATTCATTGTAATTCACCCTCATAATAATTACTTGTGAATTATTGTAGTAGTACTATTATAACTATTCTTTGAGAGTATTAGTTGATGAATGAATACTTTTTTCTCTCTATGAGGACAAGAGATTATTTGCCGTACCACTCAAAATTCAAAGAAATCAATTGGCAACCACCGCTTATTATAGCTAAAATGTTTGTGTTTTAAACGTGCTTAATTTTCAGCCTATGAAATATGAATGTCCTTTTTTATATTATTTTATTTTATGATATTAGATAATTGCATCTAGCTAGCTAGCTATATATTTGTGGGAAATAGATCCTCTGAATTTCTATTCCTCGTTCATGCTAAATTAAAGAACATACATCAACCTCTTGCATTACATGATCTGATTTATATCCATGGCTGACACATATAAATGATAATTATTTCTTTTAACAATTTATGTAAAAATGATATTTGAGAGGGGGGGAAAAAGAAAAGGTGCATGTTCCTTTTGAAACATGGAACATGGGTGAGACTGTGGAGCACCACGAGACACCATTAGCTAGAACTAGAAGGGTACACCTATATTAACGAACCAGATTGAGCCATTTAACAACTCTACTTAAAAGTACAACTTTGCTTGAACTGTTATTGCCATATATCTTTCAATTATTCATTTTTGTCTGTCTCCAATTATTATTTAGCATTTTTTTTCTATGGATTTAAAGTCCAGTCATCTCTCGTACTGAAAATTTACTTTTCTTTAGAAAAATGAGAATCATAAAGAATGGATTTTAAACACCTTAATTATGCAAAACTTTAATATAATATGAAAAAACTATGTTTTATAATAACTTAAAGATTTGTCTCATTTAAAACTTTACTTTCCCTCCTCCTACCTTATATATTTGTAAACTCTGTTTCCTGAGAAATAGCGTGGCTCTCTCTTAATTGATCAATGTTTAGACTTCCTAATTTTAGACATTACATCAGGAACACATTCATACGACACACTCCCAATATAGATGTCTTAATTATATTAGCTTTTTCCTTCACTAGAAATCAAATAATCTTTCTTCTTTTTTTTTTGACATAGGGGCCAAAGGCCCAAAACAAGAAGGAAAACTAAACAGAAGCTATAGAGCGGTTGCTAGCAACTCCCATGGCATCACCAAGTAACAAGAGTCTAATATACCGTCAAAAAAAAAAAAAAAACAAGAGTCTAATATCAGCAGGAGGAGAATATAGAACCATCATTCCCAGATCCTGCTCAAGGCTGTGATTAGCTAACCAATCTGCACATGTATTTCCTTTTCATTATCTTTGCTTATGAAGCACGGACACTTTCTTGAATTGGCGTGTCCACGTGTCGAACATATTTCGGATACAATACTCACCGACACTAGTCCGACACGCATGTCTTTCGTGTCCCATCCATATTCTTAAAAAAACAAAAAAACACCTCTACGAACACACGTGACACTTGGAAATATTATCACGTGTCTGCGTGTCCAACATTATTTTTAAAATGAGTTTAAAAGTAGTATTACTATTTCTCAAAATTAAAAGTTAACTTAAATATTTTATATAATTAAAAAGACATTAATAATATTTAAAAATAATAATTTAAATTTTAATATAAATAAAATATCAAGATATTATGATAATTTTATTAGAAAATATATTATATTTTATATATATACCGTGTCCCCGTGTCATATGAAAAATTGAGATTGGTGTGTCGGCGTGTCGCGTGTCGTGTCGTGTCCCGTGTCCGTGTCCGTGTCAGTGTCCGTGCTGCATCTTTGCAGTTCCACTCTTTTTTTGTTTTTAATTATTTAGGGTTTGGGCTACTTTAATTTTGTTGGGCTTCTAGTGCCCACATTGTTATTTGGAGCTTAAACATGTTCTGACGCTCTCCCAAAAAAAAATCTTATGATGAGTTGTACACCATGAGCATCATTTCATTCTTCGCCTTTCAAATTGCAGTATGATATTTGACTGATTGGTTATCTTAAGATATTTTTCATTCTTCTAATTTTATTTTTTTTATGAGGCTATACTTATGATTTTTTTTTTATTGAAGTGAATAAAAATTCTTTAATTCCCTAAATGCAAACAACCCAGAACTTAACCAAGAATGTACATATTCCATCTCACAGGTGATCATAATAATATATGAAATAAAAATGCATTTTAGACGCATGTTCAAGTCTATGACTAGTATTCTACACAATAATAATAATAATAGTATAACTAAACTAAACTATTTTTAATAAGTATTAATTGGAAATTGTGGTGTTGATGATTCGGTTTTGGAAAGGGGGAAAGTGGAGGACGCACCACGTATGGTACGAATGAAATTCCCTTAATGCACCAAGTAATGGTAGCTACACACTCTTCTTTCTCCTCTAAACCCTGCATCTGCATGGATCACTCATCACCTCCACTTTCTTTCTATTATTACTTAAAAGTTTAAACAAAAAAAGGTGCATGATAGAGATCAGAGATATACAATACAAGTGATGGAAAATTTAATAAAAGCAGATAGATAAAACAGTGTCTATCTTCTAGGAAGGAATACAATAATAATAATGAATTGATTTTTGTTTACATTATTAATACTAATCACACATTATTGTAGCACCACTTAATTTGGATCAACGCCTCTAAATAACAGATAACTACACAGTTACATTTGAAGGGTAATTAAGGTGCATGCTCTGAGTTATTAAAACTAAAAAGAAGAAGAAGGTTGAGTTGAGTTGAGTTATTTCAAGATGCAAATTGATGGTCGGAATCAGTGACTCTGTTGGCATAGAATCTGGCAATGAAAGCAGAGGCCTTGCCGTCGATGCCGGGCTCGCCAACCCAGCGGCCTCTGTCCTCATCGCTTGCAAAGATCCTCCTGCGGCCATCGTCGTAGTAGTAGTCATAATCTGTGTTGTTGCCACTTGAGAAGCATGACTTGAATATCCCACACAGAGAAAAATATGACTTCTTTGCCCCCATCAACACTCTTGGTGATGCCCTTAGTTACAAGCTTCTGCAATGAAACTTGAGCACTAAGGTATATATACTACCCTTTGGAGAAATGCACACTGTCTTTGTTGATAGAGTATGTAGCATGGAATAGTAGTGCCTCTATTTATAGACACTACCAAACTAATAATTAAATTAAGCCCACATAGATCATATATCAGCCTTCTCACATAAATCAACAATTATATATTGTTTAGTTGTTGTTTCTGAAATACCACCGCATCTGGCTTAGTAAAAGATATTTTCTCTTATAAAAATGGTATTTTGGTTTAGGAAATATTGATTTCATAAGAGAAATTACAATGTTTACATATACTGTCCTTAAAGAAATAAATATATTTTCAAACACATTTGACAACTATATTTTTAAAATAAATTTAAAAAAATATTAAAAATATTTTAAAATTAATAATTTTAATTTTCATATGAAAAAATATTAAAATATTATTATAATTTTATTTAAAATACATTATAGTTTATATATATATATGATGTGTCCCATATCATATACCCATATCATATTAAAAAAAATGAAATAAAATTAATGAAATAAAAATTAATGAAATAAAATTGGTGTGTCACCATGTGGTGTGTTATGTCGTGTCCTGTGTCCATTTTATGGATTATAAAATACATAATGTTAGTATTTATTATTTAATGATCAACCTAAATAACATAATAAAGTATATTTTGAAATATATACATTACATAAATATATAATAATTAATAATTAATTTTTCGTGTGCATTTTGTTTAATAATAAACTAGCGTTATAAAATTATTTTTAATTCACTTTTTTGAGAGTTTATAATTTAGATTTTAAATTTTAAAATAAAAGTATATTAAAAAATGATTTATATAAACTGAAAAATAATTAAGTTCTTAATTAAACCCTCCTTAATTGGTATATATGATGGTAGGTTGTGAAACTTGAAAAGAGAGTAATAAAGTTAGAAAATAGAGAATAAGTGGTATTGTCCTCTGCTTTTGAATTTGACTAGATAGGCTTGAAATCGTTCTTCTCACTTGCTTCTTCATGCACTCTCCATCCTCCAACATTGCTTTTCATTTTGTTTAATTGTTTTTTGCTCTCCCACATAAAAAGAGATCAGATGCCTTCTCATCTTTTCTCATTATATATAATAAATATAAATAAAATGGTGCCTAAGAAGGAATTATATTAGATGAGTAGTGAGACTCTACCCTAAGTGTTAAGCATATGTATGTGACTTCTCTTTAACTCTGTCTCTTCCTCCATCTCCCTCGGTTTTTCTTCTCTTCCTTCCTTTCCCATATTTTTATTTTCTTTAATAATTCTCTTTTTCATCTTTCGTGGAACCTGGGGAATAGTTACTTCAACAAGAAGGTACAACAAGCTAAGCTAGTCTTTGGTAAACGGTGGTGATAGCAAGTTTCAACAATTGAAAAGAATAAATTTTCACCATTTTTATAACTTGATATAGTTTGAATTCAAGACGCATTGCTAATTGTCTAATTTTGATGCATCGACGGTATAAAATATTTTATACAGATTTGTAATAACCATGTTTATTGTTTTGGATGACCAATTATAAAGCTAATGGAAAATAAAGTTATTTTTGCTGATGTAATATTATGTAATTGAATGCATGTATAAAATATCTTATGCATTAAAATTAAATTCAAGTTATGTAAAAACCTAAAATTAACTAAGTTTATATTTTTTTAATGTAAGGGAATGTATTATTTTATTTTTGAAGATAAAAAGAAAAGGATTTCCACCAACATCATCCAAGTTCCAAGCCAAACTTCTTTTATTTAATATCTTTGTTAAAGGCATGTTTGATCGGTGTAGAATCAACGCAACAGAGACTCTACTAGTTAGTTCTACATTATTTTCACACATTAATTAATCTAATTAACATAATAATATTAATAATTATATTCACTATTTAACCTTTGAATTTAAAATAATAAGTATGAGTGATCCACATAACAACCCCATAAAATTCAATAAACAATTGGTTAATTAATTATTACCATAATCAAACATTCTGTTACATAGTTGAATACAGCCCTCATTATCCCTTGTGATATATTGTTCTGTTCACACAAAAATGTTTGGCTTAGACGGGCAAACCCCTTTATCCTTTATTAGCTAGGTATGCAACTATGCCTAATAATTTTTTTTTTTTAAATGCCTTATAATTAATCTTGTAAAGTTGAACAGCGTACTTTGTTCCGTATAGATTTATTATAAAGTGGAAGGAAAGGGAAAGATTTAGAATTAAAGAAATTTTTCTAAAGCATGCATTTTATGCTCTGATCTCTTTTCAGCTTTACATCTGCATGTAATAGTATAGTATATATCATTATATCTATTCTTAAATAATTTTTTTTTTAAAATGAGTCTAAACAAAAAAAAAATTATTTAATATAGATGTAGATTCATATAGATATAAAATATTTTCTTACAATACAGATTTTAGTTACATCTTATATTTCACAAAAGTTAATATAATATTCAAATGTAGACCCTCAAATTTTTTAAATAAAATATATATCTGTACTGTATAAGCCCTTTTAAAGTTCAATTAGGAATCAATTAATATCAGTTAATTTTTTATAATTGTTTTTTATTTTAAATTTTAAATATTCTATCCTAAATTTTCAAAAAAAAATTATACACCAATAAAAGAATTCAGTAATATTAATTAATTAAAAGTTGGTTCTTATATTTATTCATCCATAGGATTAGAACATATCTCTAGGTTTAATAAGTAATTATATGTAATGAGCTTTTGTTGATGTTTAGGGAGAGGGAGGTAGCTAGCCATAAACCATGAGTGGTGAAGAAGAAGGTTTGGATCTTCCAAAAAAGGACCCACCGCCCTTGGAAGCTAAGAGGTGCCCTCAAGCTGTATGTCTTTAACTTTAAGAGATCTTCATTCTTAAGGGATCTTTATTAAGGGCATGCATGCATGGTTCGTATTAGGTACACATCTTCGTACAATAATTGATGAGAAACTTGATCAAATACATGGCACAATATCTTAGCTTCTTCACTCTCTTGATCTGTTTAGCCCTTTAATTTGTTTCTAATATATAAAGGTCTATCTTGGTTGTAAATTCTTTTTTAATTAATAACGAATCATATTATTTTGTATTTGTGTCTCTATATGAAAAGTAGGGTGGATAAAAAAGGTTATTAGATACGGTTTGGCATACAACTATATATATACATATACAAAGCAACTTGCGATTTTGGTAATCTCCCACTAATTATTGGTGGTAGATCGAAGATTATTATTATTTAAGATGGATGTACACTTTTCTAATTCTAGCACAAAAATCTTTGAATATTATTGTTTAATATAGTATTAAATTATTGAAGCACTGAGCGATTTCGATGTGCTGAGCTTGTGCCCTAATAAACATCTCAGAAAAATAAAGTTCCCTTAAACTATATATTCTCATCCATAATGCAAGCTAAGTTACTCTTCAAATATAAAGATGCATTTTTTTTTTTTTTGGGGGGGGGGGGGGGGGTTGGGCG
>JASCZI010241719.1:137284-149805 GCA_036250425.1 Stylosanthes scabra
AGTAGCATAAGCTAAAGATACAAAGATAACTTGATTTATTAGTATTGTGAACGCTTCTAGCTATAATTCTATGTGAATTTTATTTGAACCAAGAATAATTTTAGTGTGCAAATAACATATATATGATTCTAATTTCTAACTCATGAAAATTATATATAAACGTGAACTTCAAATTTTTTTTATGATAAACAGTAAACTTCAAAATTTATGGTGATGTAACATTTTTTTGGGTCATGGTGGTGATATTTTGTGTTGAAAATGATGCTTAAATTCGAGACTTTTTACAATGGAAAGGAGATAATGTCATATGAGCTATAACTCATAGATGATATAACATTGAACTATTCATATTCTTTTGGTTATTTTTTTTTTTTTTTGACATAGAACAATTCATATTCCACTACTAACACTTGAGTTTTTATTTCTCTTTCGGACCTTGATATTTTTGTCATTGCTAGTACTTGAGTTAAACCCAGATCATAAACCCAATGTAGAGTCCAAAAAAAACCCAGTGTAAGTCTTATGGCAGGCCGACAAATGTTTTTTTGTAGTAGGTTTGAGCTTTTTAACAATGTTATATATCATTAAAATTATTGCAGGACTCGAAAACATTGAAACCACACCGACTTTGTCCAAAAATATAAAACACGCTGTCGACCCAAAAAGCAAAGCACACCGAAATTACTTGGACTGGATTTCCTTTTTAAAAGAGAATATTTGGGCTATACCACTTAAGTCCATAACATTATAATGTCCAAAATTGATAACATTCTAGCCGGAAAAAAAAATAAAGAAATTAAAAAAAATTAGAATGCTTTTAGTTTATATTTTCATTTATAATTTTAATTTTGTATATTCATTTTCAGTATTTTTTATTCTTTAAATTTTATAAAAAAGAAAAATAAAATAGCAAAAACAGAATTTTATTATTTTTATTATTATTTTTTTTCATAAAATTTAAAAAATAGAAAATACTAAAAATAAAAAATAAAAATACAAATCAAATGCACTATATATTATTACTGCTAAGACTTTCTAGAATCGAGGAATTAGAAGTCTTACACGCCAAGCAATTAACTTTTACAAACTAAAGTCCAAATATAAAGGGATCCATTTTCTTGGGAGTTTTCTTCCATATTTACTAATATAAGAAAATTCATATTCATCCACTCCAATTACTTTACCAAGATTTCATAACAGATAACAAGCACCTTTCAATAGATATGTTTGGTCTGTGAAAAGTCTTCTCTCTCTTTGTTGCTCTGTTAGGGCACAAGAGTGTAGTGAACAGTGACCAGCACTTCCAAATCGTGCTTTTCCTCGCCCCGTGCTGATAATCAAGCCCACCTGGTGCAATGGAAGAGAATACAACTTCATCAACAAGCATCCACACAACAATCATAAGGAGAGAAGAATCAGAAGATGAAGATCATGTAATTTTTGAAGAAGGAGACATAGAGGAAGGAGTGCAAAAGTGTGAACGCAGCTTAGTATGCAAACTAATAACGGAAAAATCTATCAACCCAACGTAGATCCAAACAGCAATGTACAATATTTGGAGGAAGCCTGAAGGATTTAGTATGGTAGAAATACAGCCAAAACTGTATCAGTTTTTTTTCAAAAAGGACACAGATCTGAAAAGAGTTCTAAAAGGTAACCCATGGACCTTTAGGAACTCTTGGATCCTAGTGAAGAAATGGGAGAGAGAAACTGATACAACTGAGATGGACTTCACCTTGGTGGAAGTCAAGCTCCAGATCTGGAACATGCCAGAGTATTGCAAAACAGTGGCATTGGGAAAAAAGATAGCAGCTCGGATCGGGGAAGTGAAAGAATGTGGCATCTACTCAGCTGGACCAGGACAAGGCCACTTTATCAAAGCAACTGTCCAAATGAAGACTTCAGAGCCTATTAAGAAAGGAATAACAGTTGGAAGTAAAGCAGATGACAAATTTTGGGTTGATTTTAAATATGAAAAACTTCCCACATTCTGCTATTATTGTGGAGCAATAGGACATGATGAGAAATCTTGTATTAAAGCAGAAGAAGATGGAGAGGAGAACAAAGGAAACTCTAAAGAACTGGGAGCCTGGCTGAGAGTAGAAACAACAGGGACCAGAATAGAAAAAGAGAAACACAGTGAAAGCCCAACCAACCATAACTCCAGCACCAAAGAAAAAGAAACACAAGCCAAAACTCAAGGAATTCTGGTCAAGACCCTAGCAAATCTGACTGTTAAAGACACAATCGAGAAACAACCAGAAACAGCACCCGAACAGCACCATGAGGAAGGACAGGAACCACAAAAGCTGATAACTACTCAAGAGATAGTTCATTATAAGAGGAAAGGGGACCACACAACAACCTCAACTGAGATAGCCACTGAGACTGACAACCAGGCATGTGGAAAAGAAGGAGAAGAAGTAGAAAAGGAGATAGCAAAGTCACAAGAAAAGGAAGAAGAAGAACAACAACCAGAAGGAGAAATTAATACAGGAAGAGACATCAGAAGGAAATGGAAGAAAATGGCTAGAGAGCCCACAACAAAAACAAATCCCCAGAATGTCAAGCTCCAAGGAAATCGGAAAAGGAAAATTGAGACAACCATAAGTATGGAAGTTGAAGAAAGTGTCCTCCCCAACAAAAAGCAACAATTGGAGATGGGAAAAATTCAGGCAGAGGCTGCAGGGCAGCCCTGCCAGCATCAATGAAGCTCCTAAGCTGGAACTGCCGTGGGCTTGGGAACCCATGGGCAGTTAGAGCTTTGAATAAGCTCTTAAAACAGAAAGCTCCCAATCTTGTCTTCCTCATGGAAACAAGGAGAAAAGCAGTAGAGATCAACAATCTAAGATACAAAGCAAAGTTAGATAATGTCTTGGGTTTAGATTGCGAAGGAGAAGGGAATCATAGAGCTGGAGGACTAGCAGTTTTATGGGATAACACCATCACTCTAGATATCATGTCCATGTCTAAAAATCACATGGATATGACCATCAAGATAGAAGGAGACATACACCCTTGGAGGATTACGAGCTTCTATGGCTGCCAGAAGCTGCAAACAAGCAAAAATCTTGGGACTTGTTGTGCACTCTTGGACAATCACAGAACATGCCTTGGCTAGTGTGTGGAGATTTTAACCAGGTGCTGGAACAGAGGGACAAAAGAGGCGGATTACCGGTAACTTACGCTCAAGTCAGAGGATTTCAAGAGGCTCTTCAAATGAACCAATTGCTGGATTTGGGTTTTGTGGGACATGAATTTACTTGGTCAAACAACCAAGCTGGAGCATCCAACATTCAAGAGCGGCTAGACAGGGCAGTTGCTAATATTGACTGGAAAGAAGCCTTCCCGGAAGCCATTGTTCAACACCTTCAAAGGTATTGCTCTGACCATTGCCCCATTCTTATAGATGTTACAGGTGAAACAAGGAAAAAAAAGGAAAATGCCCCACATATTTAGATTTGAAGAAAGATGGCTAAGGAAACCAGAGTGTGCAGAAATGGTCAAAAGATCATGGATAAACAGTAACAACCATATTGGAGGCAGAATAGAAAATTGTGGCAGAATCCTCGATGATTGGAGTGAACACAAGTTTGGAGAGCTCTCAAAAAAGATAAAGGACAAACAAAAGCAGCTGGAAGACCTCATTACCCTTCCCCAAACTGAAGAAATACTGCTCAAATACAAAAAGACTCATGCAGAACTAGATGACCTCATCTGCCAAGAAGAGATCAGATGGGCTCAAAGATCCCGGGCTGTCTGGTTGAAAGCCGGGGATAGAAACACAAGATATTTCCACCAAAAAGCCTCTCAAAGAAATAAAAGGAATAGAATTGAAAGAATCTCAGACAATGCGGGCAGAATTTTTGAAGAAGAAGAGAAGATTGAGGAAATCATAGTGGAATTTTATGAGGAACTTTTCAAGGCAGAAGAAACAGTAGAAATTGAGCCGGCAGTGGAAGTGGTCAGAGACAGAATTTCAGAAGAAGATTTCAAAACTCTCCAAGAGGAATTTACAGCCCAAGAGGTCAAAGAAGCCATTGGTCAAATGCATCCATCTAAAGCACCGGGCCCGGACGGAATGCCAGCGCTCTTTTATCAAAAAATGTGGGAAATTGTGGGAGAAGAGACAACAAGATGGGTACTGAAATTTTTGAATGAAGGTGCCGACCCAACAGAAATAAACAAGACTTTTCTTTGTTTGATTCCAAAGGTGAAATCCCCCAAACACACTAAAGAGTTTAGACCAATTGCTCTATGTAATGTCCTTTTCAAGATCGCAACAAAGACAATTGCCAATAGGCTCAAGTTAATTCTTCAAAACATAATAGGAGAATTCCAAAGTGCTTTTGTGCCCGGTAGGCTAATCACAGACAATGGTTTGGTGGCTTTTGACATATTCCATTTTATGCGGAAGAAGAAAGAAGGTCTCAAGGGTTATGTAGGCATGAAGCTTGACATGGCTAAGGCATATGATCGGGTGGAATGGTGTTTCTTAATTGAAGCAATTAAAGTGATGGGATTTCCTCCAAAATGGACTGACTTAATTTGGAGATGCATTAGCACAGTATCCTTTTCGGTACTAATTAACGGTATACCCTCAAAGAGTTTTAAACCAACGAGAGGCATAAGGCAAGGGGATCCACTGTCCCCTTACCTCTTTATTCTCTGCGCAGAGGTGTTATCAGGACTGTTCTTAAGGGCTCAAGAGAGGAAGACCATCCGGGGAATTAAAATAGCAAGAGATACGCCCGAGATTACTCATCTATTCTTCGCGGATGACAGTATAATCTTCACAAGAGCTGCTGACCAAGACATCGCTGAAGTAAAGGAAATTCTCAAGACCTATCAATTAGCTTCCGGACAAAGGATAAACTTAGACAAGTCAGAAATTTCATTTAGCCGAAATGTACCAACTATCAGACAGAATCTTATCGAAGGATGGTTAGAAATTAAGGCGGTTGAGAACCACTCAAAATACTTGGGAATTCCAACCTTTGTTGGGAGGTCCAAGAAGCAAAATTTTGACTTTGTCCAAGACCGAGTTTGGAAGAAATTGAAGGGTTGGAAAGAAAAATGTCTCTCCACAGTGGGAAAGGAAGTCCTAATCAAATCTACTACTCAATCAATTCCATCATACATCATGGGATGCTTCCAACTCCCAAAAAGCCTCTGTCAACACATAGAAAGCATGATATCCAGATTTTACTGGGGTGGGGTTGTAAAGAGGGAGAAAGGAAGATTCATTGGGTTATGTGGAGCAAAATGTGCAACCCAAAAGATGAGGGGGGGATTGGCTTTAGAAATTTTGAGGCCTTCAATCAAGCACTCTTGGCAAAGCAAGGATGGAGACTCATCAAAAACAGATCTTCACTGGCTACAAGGACCCTAAAAGCTAAGTACTTCAGAAGAAAGAGTTTCCTGGAATCAGATATTGGTTACTTGCCTAGCTACACTTGGAGGAGTATTTGGTCAGCCAAATGGGTTCTTAATTTGGGAGGCTTATGGAGAATAAGATCAGGAAGGACAACCAGAATTTGGGGTGATCCTTGGCTTCCTAATCAAAATGGTTTTAAAATATGGAGCCCCTGTTCACATTTTGATAAGGAAGCCACGGTGAACAACCTCATTGATTAGGACACTCTAACATGGAATGAAGCTCTAATCAGACAAATCTTCCTACATTTTGAAGCCAACCAGATTCTAAGTCTACCAATTGACATCACACAGCAAGCAGACAACTATTTTTGGAAGAACTCAAGAGATGGAATTTACCAAGTTAAAAGTGCTTACCGCCTTATCAGGACACAATCTCATCTATCACAACAAAATAGTGCTCCATCCCAGACCATGACCTTCCCGTGGAATGCCTTGTGGAGAGTTACAGCTCCTCCTCGTTCTCTAAATTTTGCTTGGAGACTTCTCTCAAATGCCTTGCCAACAAGAACAAACCTGCACAAAAGAGGAGTCAATTGCATAGAATTATGCCCCAGATGCTGGATGAAGGAAGAAAATGAAGCACACTTGTTCAGAGATTGCGCTTGGTCACAGAAATTTTGGTTCATGTCCCCTTTTAGCCTCAGAACAGAGCAATCAGCAACTTACCCAATCAATTGGCGGATTGAGCACATCTTGGCCAGCATCGATAAAGAGAGGAGGGGTCTTTTCCTATGCTGCCTGCAAAGCATTTGGAATGATAGGAATAAGCTAGTCTTTGAAGGAGTAATCACAGAGCCACAAGAACTAATTCAAAGAGCCACCTCCATCTTTTTTGAATTTTGCACTACTAGAGAGAGATCCTCACATGCCTCGCTGTTCACTCCGCCACATGGTAGTCGGAGTCCTTCCTTCTGGATTGCACCGCCACCGGACAGCTTCAAGATCAACTTTGATGCAACTGGAACAGAAGAGACTGGATGGGGAGCTGGGACAGTTATTAGGAGTAATGATGGTATTATTATGGCAGCTGGAATTTGGAAAATCCCAACCACCACCAACGTAGAGGAAGCAGAAGCTATGGCCTGTTTTTTGGCCCTCAAATTGGCATATGAATGCTGCTTTTTGGACATAATCATAGAAGGAGACAACTTGGGTGTTATTAAGGCCCTGCAAGCAGAAAAGATACAACATAATGTTTTTGGAATTATAATCTCAAATTGTAAAGTTTTTTTGAATAGCTTCAGGCATAGGGATATATCACATGTTAAGAGAAATGGCAACATGGTAGCACATTGCCTAGCAAAAAAAGCCCTTACCAATTCTGAATTTGTGTGGTTAGAAGAGGCTCCAAATGATGTATGCAACTTGGCCCTTTTGGATGTTTTGGGCCCTCATCCGTAATGGAAACCTTTGCTTTCAAAAAAAAAAAAGATAACAAGCACCTTTCTCTTCCCTCTTAAATAATAAAACCATAACGAATAACGAACACTTATAACGTGTTTGTTGCTGACACTATGAGATAAGATCGATTATTGTAACATGCAAATCACATTCACAATAAGGTCACTACCTACTTATTCTAATGCTTTTGTATGGTATGAACATGCATGCTACCTAACATTAAGGTGCATAACATGTATTTAAATATTGCATGCACCATGTTAGGGGATTCGGAGGTGACTAATGAGTTGAGAAAAAGAAACAGAAGGAAGCTTCGTTGTCCCACTTTTCATCGGGATGGAAATAGATCAGGCCAGGCTTTCGACTAAATAGGTCAAGCCTGAATTATATGTATTGAGCCTATGTCTGACCTATTACCTATTAAAAGCTTTATATTTTATCTGGTCTGGCCTGAAGCTTGTTAAAAAATAAATTAATAATAAAAATTAATAAATACAAATAAATAACATTTTACAATATAAAAAAAAACTTATGTTATGACTTTTATAAATATATTTATTTAGTAATTATAAGTGTCAATAATTTTTTATGTGATTTGAAAATAAAAAATAATTTTATTGATAGATTATGTGCCTCTTTAATTTGTTTAAAATTTAATAAAATTATTTTTAAAATAATTAAAAATAATTATAACATAATATATATAAATAGGCCGGCCTGTTAGGCTTCATAGACTTTACAATGAGTCTAAGTCTGACCTTTTTAAATAAAACAACTTTTACAAAAGTCTGAGCCGCCTAATCTATATTAGGTCTAATTAGGCCAAATCTAAGGCCCTGATACACCGTATGAGCTATTTCATCCCTAATCCCCAATATCATCAGTACCCATTTTCTTTCATACTATTCATTATTGCTAACATCATCATATATGTTTCATTTATTTGACTTATTATTATTTTAATCTCATTCCATGGAATAAAACTCACATCACATGTTTTTTATTTATTTATTATTATATATGTCCTTGTTGACAATACATGCTGAGATTTATGCTTTAATTTCAAAAATTTCAAGATAATTGATAATTGAGTTACGTATTTTTATTATCAATATATATGACATTAAATATCTATATATTTGTATAAAAATTTATACTAATTATACATGCAAATTTTAATCCTAAAGTCGTCAATTCCAGTCACAAATTTGAACATCAAGTAAAAAACACAAGAAGAAAATAGTTTATAATATAAGATTTGAAACTGATAGCTACTTGAATAATACTTAACAATAAAAAAAAAATCAATTTTGTTATTTTGGAACAGATTTACTTAGCATTCATGGTTAATGTAAAGTTTATTTTTCAGTCAAATTATAATAAAATGTTAACAAATTAAATATGAGGTGAAAATATATGAAAAATATTAATAGCTTTTGTTTTAAAAATAAAATTTAATTTAATTCTAATTTTAGTCAAATTTATACATTTAAATAATTCTTTACGGATTAAAATTCATGTACAATCTGAAATTAATAGTTTAAAATTATCAAATCATTTCACGATTTTCACAATTTAGGAGGAAGTTGTTTGTGAATATTCACCTACTTTATGTGATAAATTTAAAAATTGATCAATTTTTCTGATATCATATACAATTTGATGTATAAAAGTCTTTTGTATTTAGGTAATTTGAACATAAATCAGGGGAGAAATCACCTTTGATTAATTATCAGTGAAAATTTAAATGTAGTTGATTTTATATGAAGTTGTCATTTTAAAAGCATTAAATTATAATTTATTCGAATATGCTGAATCATTTAATATTTTTTCAATAAACAATTTCATATGAAGTGGATTGCACTTATTTAAGTTAATTAATTTAGAGATTAAACCCACTTGTAATATTAATTGATAATCAATTGATTAGGAATTTGAGAATTTCAGAGTAATTGTTCTCTGACTTAAATTAAATAATTAATGTTGAATTGTAGAAACATTTTCTGGTTTTTTAAATGAGAGATTGGGCTTTTCCCTTTGTATATATATATTTACGTAAGGATCATATTCAGTGTGTTTTCGTGGACCGTGTTCATCTTTCACCAATCACAATTCACAACCTTTTCATTTTTCAATTTTCATCTTCTTTCTCTCTTTTCCTCCTTTTTTCTCCGACAACGCCCTTCTCTTCCTTCCCTTGATTACATCGACGCTCTCATGGACGAAGTTAACGGTATTATTCCCTCTCTAACTCCCATTTCTGCCTCCTGATTTTGATTTCAAGTTTCAATTTTTGTGGCCAATTCTCTGATTCTGGATTCTTCCACGGTTACCCTTTTCATCGTTTTGCATGATCTCGTAATTTTGAAGTACTGGGTCTAATTAACATGGAAAAAGCTCGGTGCTTTTTGTTTGGATTGTTCTGTAACGCATTATTGTCAATTTGTTTGTTTTGTTGTTCTTTTTTGGCAAACTGTGGACCCTGTATTGTATTTGGATGTGATTGATTAAAGTGTTTATAATAAAGCTATTAGTGTTTTACTTTGGATTCTTGATTGTTTCAGTTGTAGAAACTAAGGATGGAACTGTTTCAGTAGCTTCTGCATTTGCTGGTCACCAAGAAGGTAATGTTAATGCTCTTCACAGTTCAGCTATCTTCTTGTACATGCTTGACTTCTTGATTCATTGAGATAATGGGGTCTTATCATCTCTGTGTACTGTGTTTACATTTCATTCGTTAACAGTTTTAAACTTGAATTTATGATCTAGGAAGCATTTCGGGTGCTCCAGTAATCCGGTGATCTTAACTGTGTATCTTAATTTGTATATATTTTAAGATTATTTTATAATTAAAATCAACGGTTAAGATTACTGGATTATCATATACCTTAGAGCACATGAAATGCTCCCTATGATCTATAATAGTCACTTTGGGAATTTGATACATTGATGATTGAATATATCTTGATACAATTTATATTAAGATTTCTTACATTAGAGTTTTGAATGTATCTGATTTCTAAAGTAATTGATAGTTTGAGATGGAGGGAGTCCCTTTTTGGCTTGATAGTCAAATGATATGTCAATTGTTTCAAAAAAGCTATATACATGTGGGGTTTGATTTTGGGAAAGAAAAGACATTGATTTGGATGTTTTGTTTTGTTTTGCTTGATCAATGTTGTACTAACATCTTATAGCTTTTATTCTGGTGTTGCTTTCGGTTACTTAGTTGTGCAGGATAGGGACCACAAATTTCTAAGAAAAGCAGTTGAAGAAGCATACAAAGGAGTAGATTGTGGACATGGAGGTCCTTTTGGTGCCGTTATAGTTTGCAACGATGAAGTAGTAGCTAGTTGTCACAACATGGTTCTCAGTCACACGGACCCAACCGCACATGCGGAAGTTACAGCAATAAGGGAGGTAAGATTCAATCCAAATGATTTCCTCGCACAATATGAAAACACATAATTTTCTAAACATATCTAACAGAATGGCTATCTGGTGTTGGCTACCTGGTGGAAAGTGGCTAGATGCTTCGATCTCTGTTTGAATTTTATTATGTAAACGATGACCCTGAAGAACATAATGCAACATTGTCAAGAACTCAACATTCTTTTTATGATTTACATAACGTTGCATTACTTTTTGGGAAAGTTCTTTGTTCTTCTGTATATAGAAAAATGTTTGCAGTTCTGTTATGTAGAACAATAGGTTGATGAGTAGACACTGGATAGAAATTCAGTACCTACCAATACCGCCGCACTGTATATTTTGGAATGGATTGTTGAGACATGATAACCTTTTAAATGCTTAGAAAAGAGACTAAAATCTGGTTTTATTTGTCTATGTGCAATTGTGCATCTTTCATTTAATGTTTTAGAAGTGGCAAATTTAATTAGTGTGAACATAAAAATTGATAAGTGCTTTTGCTTTCAGTTTAATTTGATTAGTGCATTGCTTTCATTTTGCAGGCTTGTAAGAAGCTTAAGAAGATAGAACTGTCAGATTGTGAAATATATGCTTCTTGTGAACCTTGCCCCATGTGCTTTGGTGCAATCCATCTCTCTCGAATTAAGGTTGGCGAATTGGGATGACCTGATTTCCTGTGTTCTCACTTTCTATATGCAGTCTTACCTTGTTTAGATCATAATGTAGTATTCTTTTCAAGCAGAGGTTGGTTTATGGAGCGAAGGCGGAGGCAGCAATTGCTATTGGGTTCGATGACTTTATCGCAGATGCATTGCGAGGTACCGGATTCTATCAGAAAGCACAGCTGGAGATCAAAAGAGCCGATGGCAACGAGGCCATGATCGCGGAAGAGGTGTTTGAGAAAACAAAGGAAAAATTCCGAATGTATTAGATCTGTTTTAATTCATTTCATCACATCTGATTGAAAATTGGCCATTCAGGATTGGCTTCATTTAAATTATGGAAATTGATGATATATAGATTGGTTTCATTTGGGATTTAACAAGATACATGCTAGGATTGGGATTGTTTCTGATGTACTAATCTTCAAACAGGAAGATATATGAAATGCATTTCTTTACTTCTTTTGTCATCTCCATTACCACAAGGCTACAATTTCTTTTAATTCCTTATGAGTTTCATGACCAGTGATTTAGACCTTGAAAGCTCTTGGCTTTTTTCTGAAGCTACAATGTGATTTACTATTTGCTTGCTGGATTGGAGAATATGCTACAGTTACACTTTCCTCTCAAAACATTTGGGGTGACAGTTTTGCTTCTTGTGGTTTTTGGTTATGGGGCAAAGCCATTGTTGGGCCTAATATATTTTTAACAGAGAACATTCATGGTAAGCCACACAACCCTACCAGTTATGGGCCTAATATATTTTTAACAGAGAACCTGTTCTAAAAATCTGAGTTAAATGTCCAAAAAAAAAGTCCAAAAAAAATAAAAACCACATCCCCTATTACAAGTGGTGGCTTAAGTGTCTAGTTTTAAATTCGAACCTTATGGACGACATGTATGCATAAGGAGATGTGGTCACGTCAAACTCCCGAAAGGAACATTCAATAAGGTGTAAAAGATTAGTATAAACCTACCAAGCCTAGGCTCTTCCTACAAAAGAAAAATAATAATGTAAAAAAAAAGTCTGAGTTAATTAATAATTACAAAGAGTATATGAATTATTATATTTCTAATAGTTTTTTTTGGGTTTGTTTGATTTTAAGGTTTTTCGAAGAAAAAAAAAATCTCTTATGCTGAATTCTTTTTTCTAAATATTTTTTGATACCATGTCATAAACTTACTTGATCCAAAAGTTTAAACGAAAAAAGAAACACAAATTATATCTCTAATAAAGTGGATTAGTCATTATTGTTGACGGTGAACATTAGTATTCTAGTTCATGAACAATGAGAATTCTTCTTTCTTTTTTTTTTGGTTGAGGATATATTTACAACAGGTAGACTAAAATATTCATATTCATATTCTCACTATAAATGAAAGAAGGAAACCTAAAGAAGTAAAGATGATTCGCGACAAAATAATAATACATGATGATATGTTAATTTGACCAAGTCAAATAACTTTTTCACATAAAATTATTCATTTCTAAAAAAAAAAAAAGCAATAAGTTGAGATTGCAAAATTCAGAAAGTAAGTACAAAGTGATTAACATAACAATCTTTTGTTTTTTTTTTTTTAACAAAAATT